>PVIW01007768.1:0-68614 GCA_004026585.1 Noctilio leporinus | reverse complement strand
TGTCTTCCTTGATTTCTTTCTTCATTGTTCTGTAGTTTTCTGAGTACAGGTCTTTGACCTCCTTAGTTAAGTTGATTCCTAGGTACTTTATTTTTCTTGTTGCTATGGTAAATGGGATTTGTTTTTTTGCTTCTATTTCTGTCATTTCATTATTGGTATACAAAAATGCTTTTGATTTCTGGATATTGACTTTATACCCTAGCTTAGTTTTTCTTTTCAGCATCATTGAAAGTAAATTATTTAAAATGTGAGACTATATTTGTCAAAAACAGTATTAAATAATTGTAAAAAAACACTTTTCCTTAAATTACTTCATGCTCTTTTTCCATGTTTACTTTTCCAAATAATAGTGAGTTCCTCCTACCTATTAATATTTTTTCATCTTGGGTTTTTTATACACTCTCCTTTCACAACCTCATTTAAAATTATAAACACCACCATGAATATAAAACATTAATCAAATGAAATTTGTCTGCTGAATTTAAATTTCAAAATACCTACAAGGCTATCTTTGGTAGTGGACTGTTACAGAAAACACCTTACATCTTCAAATAAAACCATATATTTCATGTATAATCCTAACCCAAACACTAACCCTAACCCCCAACCCTAACTTTATATATCATAATTGTCAATAACAGAGACCGAGAATTATCTTTGATATTTCTTTCTCATTTATTCCTGTGTTGTAAAACAAAACAAAACCCACACTTTTTTTGCTGGTGGAGAGGAAACTAAAATTTGACTATTTTCAGTTTTCCTTGCTTTCCATGCTGTTGCCGAGGTTTATCTCTGATTCTTTCTTTCCCCAATCACTCACTGCTGCAGTTAGTCCTGACTCAGGTGACCTGTCCATTGTCACCCACACTATTGCTTAGCAGGTTGATTCTAAATGCCCCAATCTCGCTAGGATAAGAGTTTCAAGTTATTGCTCTCTAAGTACAGAATGGGAGGCAGGAATTATTCAAAGGTACTGAATAGTGTAGGAGGAAGATAAATGTTCTCAAGATATGAAATTCTAAAACACATATATTAAAGACTGAGTAGTACAAGACTGTGATGTGAGCGTCATGCCTTACTATATTAACCACAGAATGATGTGAGAGGAAAAAGAGGAAAAATGGCTGCTCATATGTACCAGAAGTAGCCACGTAAATTTTTTTTTATTTTCATAAATTTTCTAGGAGAGAAGTAGAAGGGTCAACTTGGTTCTAATGATTTACATTGCTCTAATTGATAATCATAATCATTTGTTATATATTCATCAAAATTTTATGCCGGGAGTGAACTTTTATTGTTAATGCTTATTTAACTAATATAAATGGTTACAATGTCATAAAATGTCTGAAAATTGTATTGCGATTGTACAAATCTATATATTTCAGAAAATGTGAGTTATTTAAGCTTTTAAATTAATATTGACATTTTTATTATTACCACATAATCTTGTATATTTATTGGCTAATCCTTTTCATTGTATTATGTATCTGTTGAATACAATTTACCAGAGTGTTTGCTTTCATTTTTTCTTTTTACCATGAAGTTTCAGGATAGTTTTACAAAATGTCTCAAATTCAAACTGTGATTCAATTTATTATCTATTCTGATAGTTTTACCCACATTTTGAAATCTCTATGAATAAAATACATTCTTTTGCTTAAAGTGAATTCTTCTTGTATTTTTTTCTTGTTTGCCATTTACAAGAGCTTAATTGACCCACTCTGGCCAAAAAAAGCCTACTGGGTAAAGTGCTGACACTTAAAGAGATACTTTAAAAAGCATCCAAGAAGATAAGTTATTATAATAAATCTGGATTTTTCAAATGGAGTGTGTAAGAGGATGATGTAAAATAGACCAACTCAGCTTGCTGATAAAAGTATGTATATATAGAGAAAATCTGTATTTAACATTTTTTTTCAAAATTTTTATTCATTATTTTCAGAGAGAGGGGAAGAGAGGGAGGCAGAAAGGGAGAGAAACATCCATGTATGGTTGCTTTTCATCTGCCTCCAGCTACAGACCTGGCTGGAGACCTGGTTTGCAACCTGGTTATGTGCCCTGACTGGGAATGGAATCAGCAACCTTTGGGTTCGCAGGTTGGCACCTTATCCACTGAGCCACCAGCCAGGGCTTGTATTTCACATTTTTAAAACTTTCTCCCTGCCAAATAGTTCCTTGTTTCTTTTGTGTTTTTCATCTAGCCCACACATAAGACACTTGGACAACAACGACAAAAAGAGACCTAGATAAGAAAGAAGCAAAATGAGGCAAATCATCTTTATTCTGTACTTCCCTTGACTCTGTAGTTTTTTTTTTCATATTTATTTCACACTGATTTATTATATGAATTGATGGAATGCCCTTCAGTGTATCTTGTGGTTGTGAATGTAAATAGTGGTTGAAGCAATACAGGTGTGGGTGAAATTAGGTTTATAGTTATGAGTAGCTGAAACATGGAATTTATTCTTTACAAATTATTGTATTATTTACTTGTATTACAACTGTAAACTTACTCTTGCTTACCCCTGTATAACTGTATGTCCTAATCACACTGGCGGTGACAGCTAACAGCTTTATGACGGAAAATAAATTTGATGAAATGAACACTTGGCACAAAGAAAAAATTGAAAGACATGAGTAAAAACAATAAAAGTAAAATGAATCAAATACAATATCATAAAATTAATTCTGCTGGCTTATTATATATAACCTAAACATCTCAGGAGCAGCAAGAATGTGGGTCTCTGGAACTCAACTTTTGTGGCTTCACTGTGGAATCATGTTCAATAATTTTTATTCATTTAGTTGTCTTTACCACCAGACCTAGAAAAAAATAAGTGAAATCTAGCATAATTGCTAAGTTTTCAGTTCATCATAATATCTATTTCAAAAAATTGCTTAAGCCAAACTCTAGAATATATAATTTCCTATTTTACAATGCTGCATGGCATAAAACAATGTTAAAAAATAATCAAAATTCTCCATAGTTCATCAGTTATTTACACTGTCATGCTTTGGTAATTTTTAAATTATATAAATGCTTTACATGATAGTTATACTGTCATAATAACTATATCTCTGAGCAATAATGTCATTGTACACTTCCAAATGCTGAGTATCATCCCGTTTTGCCTCTATGGATGATTATCTCTGCTATCTTGCAAGTAACAAGAGATTTTCTGTCACTGTTAACAGGCTACAGATTATACAACCTAAGTGTGAAATGTCATATCTCAATATAATGATCGTGGTGCATTCTCTAATAATGATGTATTATTCACCTACAAGAACAACCCATATTTTAAAAAATGACTTAGTTTAAATACCATTCCTGCACTCATCATCTTGCCATGTTGATTTTATTTGCTTCTGGGTCATGAAGAAAATTCTAATTTTGTGTTTGAGCACCTGTCAGAGATGTAGAAGGTGGTTTGGGGGGATTAGGAACTGGGCTTCTTGTGAAGGGCTATCATTCTGTCCATCATGCCAGAATAATATCTAATATTCTATATCATATCATAACTCTAATATTTTAAAACCATCTTTATTGTGATTCTGTGAGCCAGTTGGTAAAAAACAAATATATGATCTCACCAGAAGAGGAATCTAATGAACAAAATAAACTAGCAAACAAAATAGAGCCACAGGCATGGAAACATGGAACAGTCTGAAAGTGATCAGAGGGCAAGAGGGAGGGAGATAATGGTGGAAAGAAGGGGAAAGGACTAAACCTTAATTTAAATGACATGTTTATTCTTCTTAACACTTTTTAAGTCTGTAATTTTAATTTATAAACTTATGTCAAAAGTTATTAATCCACATCTTGTACTACAAGATTATTTTCTATTACTAAGCATCTTCCTTTGAAATGGATAATATACTCAATTGCTTATGTCCTTTATTCTGGTTCTAATTATTTAGAGTAATTATACAAATTATTCATTGATTGAAGTAACAATTTTAGTTAAACTCTCTCCTTCACAGCTCTTTCCCGCATACTCATTTAAGTAGGGTTAAATGTAAAGCTTCTGAACATTTCAATATATTTTATTTTCTTCAGTATCTTGAATTGACTTAATAAGAAACATTTTTTGTGAGACAAGTTACAAGCTATTAATTGATTTTTAAAAAAATTTGTAGCAGATAAAGACAAAATACAGACTGATGCTATCCTTGTATGAGGTATGAAGTATATCAATTACTCTTTGTTTCACAAATATTCACACAACAATTAATAAGACTGTGAATAAAATATACACGGAAGGCTGATGTTAATGATTTTTAAGTCCTGACACTGCTCTAAATCAACCTATGTTAATTTATTTAACTCATTTATTATACTAAAGACTGAAAGCTCAATTTTTCAACCCAAATTGTTATTGGCGATCAATTGTATTTAAAAAGGTATTGTTCAATATTCAAAGTGCAGGACAATAATACTGTGCACTCCATTACACTCCCAGTTCACATCTGATTCCTAATAGTGATAGGCTCCAAATGTTTAAAAGTTGCCTTTAAATTTTTACTCAGGGAGAGAAGAATATAACCTGCAGTGTCCTGTGAAATATTTTGAGCTGATCTATTGGTTGTAACAAAAATAATCAGTTTCTGGATTTGATAAGTATAGACACTTATGATTTTTTTTTGGTTTAGTACTTATTTGGAGATAAAGTGCATGATCTATTATAAGTTAAGCACTTAGAAGAAATCTATTCTTATTAAAAAGTGGAACTAGATTTATTTTTTTGGTTATGAATATTTTAATATGTTTCAAAATTTGCATTCAACTATAGAAGATAATTTATTGTTGATATGCTGAATATTACTGTGTCTATACACCTTGTAGGAATACAAATCATTCATGATAACAACTTTGAACTTGTGTGATTTTAATGGGAAATCAGTTTTTGAGAGTGTGTTACACAGGGGCTGTAAGGAAGGAGAGATGGAAAGAGGAGTTTGCTTAGAGATGTTATAGATACTCCACCTCATTTATTTTAACAAGCTTCAGCAAAATATGTTATTGAAACTGCATTTTCTCACAAATCTATACTTACGTACTTAATGGAAACTGATTCTTATTCTCTGAAGTTGATTTGAAATGTCTGAAGAAAAATATGACATATAATTTATTATCAAAATATAACCTGGCAATGTAAACTATTTCGATTAAAAATGAATAATCTGTTAGCTCTCTCAATTATGCTCTTATAAATATTTAAAGTAAATATTCAAAGCTATAACTGTATGTTGAAAGTGGCAGCCAATGGTTCAACCACCATCCATCCTTTCTTTTTAGTAAAATTATTTTTGACAGGTGCTCGCTACCGCCTGAAATTTCTAGCAGAAGAAATGTGTGCAGTTTCTGGGAAGTGCCTGTAGGAAGAAAAGGTGTGCTTTCACCTCTCTTTTCCTATGTCTATGGACTGTAAGGAATTGTACTGTGTTGAGTTAACCGCCACCAAGAGGACTAGAAGCCCATTCTCAAGATGGGCTGCCTCCCCCCAAAATATCAAGCTTCCGTGCCTGCCTTTATTTACCCAACGTGACAGCTATGTAGAAATGAAACAAATGTATATACTTGTCAGGTCACTGTGTTTTGTGGTTTCATGTGCAAGTAGCCTAGCCTATCTCCCAAGCAATGAACGGTTTCGTAGAAAGATGTAGAAAAATTCTGGAAAAGAAAACGTAAAAAGCTAAGAAATTTTTTGAAAAGCTACGTGACTTGTCCTAGTAGAGCAGGAAGAAGGGTGAGCAAGGACACAGCTGTTATTGCTGGAATTAGTGACCTTTGGAACTTCAAGGACAAAAACGCTTTCTGGGATCCTGCGGAAGAAAGACAATATACCAACAAACCTTCATCGTTCAGGTTGGACACATGTAAAATATTTTCTTTCTCTTTATTTTTAATACAGGTTTACCAGAGCCGAACTTAGGTTGATTTTTCAGAGTTCTGGCTTGAAAGAGGCAGCCTCAGCACGAGACAGAACTGTCCTTAAGCTTCCTCCCAGCTCCTCAGTTAGACTGCGGAAACCAGTTCAGCTGCAAGTAAGTATACAGTTAGAGACAATTGACATTTTCCCCCCCTCTAGCCTTATGGCTTCAGATGACCTTAATGCAAGATGAGTGTGATGCACTGGAAAAGACCACCAGTGAAGAGCACAACCTGGGACTCCAGCTCCAGCTCCCTACAGTGTGAGAGGAAGAATGTTTTATCTTCCACAAAGGCTCTGGCTGCCCCTCTTGGAGCCGGTCCCCCTGGGGGTGCTGCCACAGAGAGGGGCTCTCTTTCTCCTCTCTCCCTCCAGCACAGTATCTCATCTCTAACTCTGCCTCTGAAGCTCCGCTTCAAAGTAAGTTGTCTCCCTATTTCCTGAGAGGGACGCCCGAGTTCTGAGGCCAGTCATTTCTTTAATGTAGAAATTTCAGATATTAGAACAAACACATGACAAAATAAACCAGCTACCTAGATACATATTTTTTGTTGTTGTGAGCACATGCATGTAGAAAGTATCAGAAGTAAGTCAACTGAATTCTAGCCTGTATCTTCTGGGAACTGAATTAAATAAATGAACCAACAAGCTGTAATTATCTGGACTGCAAATGCCTGTGAAGCATGAGTAGATCCCGTAGGAATCAAGTGAAGACGTCAGTGCTCAAGGATGCGACCTCCCCTTTTCATCACTATCATGGCTCTCTGGTCACCAAATGAAATGAGTGCAAGACTCTCCAAGGGAGCAGAACCCAGGACTTCCAGGTAAATTCACCCAGGGGGAATAAGGCAGAGGCTTTTCTCATTCTCATCTGTTACCTATTGGTAGAGTATATAGAAGAGAGGGTGTTTCCTATGTTTTCATTTTTTCATATGGTATTATCATGGTGGGTGATAATCCTGTTCTATTGTATATTTCATATAAAAGGGGATTCGGTATACGTTGGAGGTTAAAAACCTGCTGGAGATGATTGCTTATTATGAAGACATTGTGGGATTTTATCTTTGTATAGCAAGCCTATGGGTCCTTGTGCCGCTATTATTGGGTTAGAAATGAGTGTATTATATTGTGGGAAGAAGGACCTACTTGACCTTCCAGGAAAACACTATATCCTCTGCCTTCATTAGGTGTGACCTAATGCTCTGTTTGGGTAATGAGATATAAGCAGAAATGAAGTGGTCAAATTCTGGATCTTTTTCCTAAAATGATATGAGTAACTTTCTTTTTTTCTCTTCTCTTTTTCCACTGGCTGAAACTCTCAGCCACATTGTCAAAAAAGATCAATGGTAATGAAAGAGTAGAAGATGAAAGAACTCTGGTTCCCTCATCTGATCAAACTACCTTAAAACCCTAAATATCTGACTTGTGAAACATAAATATTTTTAAGCCACTATGTTTTGGGGTCTTATAATTCATAATAGATAAATAAGTCATAAACCATTCTGAAATTTCACTAAATTTGAAACTATGCATGGAGATTAGTCATTTTAAATAACAATTGTTGTTTCCTCAATTATTTTTGCTTTCTAGCTGACTTGCTCCACCGTAAGATGATTTATATATAGCATATGTCTGGCAGACAGAATTAACTCAATAAGTTTTTGTTGAGTGAATTCATTTAAAACTTTCCATCATTTATTAATCATCATTCATTCTTTCCAAAGACAAGAATTGTGCCTAGAGAAAGTTTTGCAATGTCCACAGAATTGCTAGAATTTTAATACTATTCCAATGCTTTTATCAAAACCCAAACATATGAGCCAAATTGGCCTTACAAAGCCAATATGTAATTAACTTTTGACAGAACAATTCCAAAATAAATTACCCCAAACAGACTCCTGCCTCCTTTGTAAGTGCAAAGTTCTGCTGCTGTGCAAATATGCTTCTGTGCTTGATAATGAACTCTGTGTGGTCTATTTCTCCTAAAGCTTTAACTATTACTCTGCTCAGAGCCAGGTTTGGGACTCAGGCTTCATTACTTACATTTCTGGATACAGTGCCCCTCAGAGGCAGAAGGGAAAGGGTATGCAGGAGCAAGGGTGTGAGCTTCCATGATAACCAGTCAACAAGGTAGGAACAGGTGATGTTACACACCAAACATTTATTATTTGACTCATCACCTTACACCATTTTTAGAGTATATTATATGCTCTTTTTTTTTTTTTTTTTGACTCTATGTGACCTTCTGGAACTCTGAATCATATTTTAAGCCATTCTAAAGGATATGCTAAAGTTGGTAGAAGTGAATCAGTGAATATATAAATGTTATTCTCACTTTTCCTTTTATATCTGTATTTTTACATTTTATTTGGATTAGTTTAAAAATAATGCTATGTTTTGCAACAGCATGGATGAAACTGGAGAGTATTGTGCTTAGTGAAATAAACCAAGCAGCTAAAGACAAATACTATATGATCTCACCTAATATAGGAAACTAATGAACAAAACAAATAAATGATCAAGATAGAACCAGAGGCATGGAAACAAGGAACAGATTGACAGTAACTAGAGGGGAGAGGGGAAGGGGACAAAGGTGGAAAGAGGGAAAGAGTTCAGCCAAGGAACTGGTATGAATGATCCATGGACATAGACAACATGCGGTGATTGACTATGGGAGAGGGGATGGGGTGGATGGAGCAGGGGAGAATAATGGGCAAAGAAAAATGGGACAACTGTAATATAACAACAATAAATTAATTAAAAAATGAAAAAACTTACTTAAATGTGAGCTATAAAAATATTGTCAAGAAAGAAGCTGAGAGGATCAAAATAAAACTAAAACTAAAGGATAAGAGTAGATTAAATGTGATAAATGCCTATGTTCCCCCATGTATAAAATCATTATGTTCTGGTTAGTGTTTATTTAATCATCTATGCACCCGTACATACAGATCTCTTCTTGCTGGTAATTGTCTCTTGGTGTTGCACTGAAGATAATTTGTGTTGAACACTTTCAACTCACTGATCCTTTTCTCTACTGAGTCCATTGTTTATTCCCTAGGAAAGTTTGTTCATTTCTCTATCAATAGATAGGGGTGTGGGAGATCACCTCAATGTCCTACTAAAAATGGCTGTTTCAGGCAGAGATAGTTGAGCTATTCTTAACTCACCTTCACTAATATCCTGAAAAGTATGAATTGATGTGCATGTGGGCTTTTCAGTAGGATTGACCTTGTGAGTGCAAAAGACTGGCAGATTTCTCATTGCCTTTCAGGTCCAGCATTCTGTCACCCCCGCTATCCCTTAGGTATAGACATTTCTGGGCCTGGCAGACCTTTGTCAGTTCCTCCTGAACATTTTACCTTTTGGAGATTTTGAACTTAGTTCTTTAGACTTTCACCACATGCAGGTTCATAATCTGGCAAATGTCAGGGTTGGAAGACCTGTCTTATATATGTTGAAGGTTTCTCTCTCTTGTCTTTGTTTCCTATGTATTGCATAGCTGGGGCCATAAGTCTATTTTGCATAACTGGGGCCATAAGTCTATTTTGCTCCCGGTAAGCATGGCCTCCCATTTACAACACACAAATCTACTTTCCAGATGAGGATAGAAAAGAGCTCCCCCTCTTTCTGACTTGAAATTTAGAAAAGAGTTAATAGATGAGCTATAGATTCTGTTTCTGCAGGTGTTCTTCAGGTTGCAATGGGTACTTGTCCTCCCCAATCTAAACAGTTTATTTTTTAAATTTTTGTTACTCAGCTATTACTTCAGCAATTTTTGGTGACTTAACTTATTAGTATAAGCCAAATTATTATTACAGAGAAAATTGAGTCTTTGGTAGTTACATTCTCTTCAGGGTAGGGTTGTTGCTCATGCCCACTCACAGTTGAATGAATCAATGAAGAGCTAGGAGCCAGCATGGTTATATGGGCTTTGTACACATTTCCTTTTTTTCCCTGATGAATAAAGCCACCCAACTGTCATCTGTCAATTAAGTGAATGCTACCTGGCAAAGGAGACTTCAGAGATGACTTAATTAAGGATTTTGGGATGAAGAGATTACCCTGGATTTATGTGTATACAGTGTGATCTCAAAGGTCTTTTTGAGAGGGTGCTGTAATGAGTGTCAGAGCTAAAAGGAGATTTGTAATGAAGGACACAGAATTGGAGTGATGCTGTTTGAATGGATGAAGAGTCCATGAGTCAAGGAATGCTGGTGGCCTCTAGAATCTGGAAAATAATCAAGGAAACAGACTCTTCCCACAAGCCTTCCCAAAAAACCCAAGTCTGCAAGTACCTTAATTTTGTCTCATTGAATAATGTTTTGGATTTCTAAATTCCAGAACTATAACATAATACATTTTTTGGGTTATTTTTGTCATTTTAAGCTACAAAGTTTTAAATGATTTGTTTCAGCAGCAATAGGGTATTAATACTGCCCTGCTTCTGCTTATTTCTAAAGACTTTTTGCCTTGTTGAAACTTGTTGTTTTAGACAGATATAACTTCTTGGGGAAGGGTAGTAGAATAGGGAAAGTGTTGAAGTAGACTAGCTGGCTTCTTACAGGAGGTAATGGCTGCTAATGGTTATTTGAAACACTGATTTCTGAGAGGGGACTGTATGCAGCTGATTTGTATACATAGTTGTATTTCCCCCAGACTACTAATTGATTATTGATCAATTTTTCAGGTTTTCTGTATCAGAACTTTACTTCTCTTTTTTGGTATTCTTGACTGTGATTGGAAAGCTGTGAAGGAACAAACGAACATCAATACATTTCATAATTTTTAACATAAAAATTGTCAGGTTGATCTCTTTTATGCATGTAATAGTTTGTGTAACCAAATTTAATAACACCAAAATAATAACAACTTTGATGGAAAACAGACAAAATTTGAATACAAGTTACCATATTTCAAGGAGCATGATATTAGTGTAAAAGTTCTCATTAGTTGGCCTCCCTGCCTAGTAACACATCGGAGTTGGTCTGGTCTATCAAACAGAATCAACACAGCTGTGCAGTGGTGCAAAGTGACCTGCCTCATACATACAGTTTTTTTTTTTTTTTTTTTTTTTTTTTTTTACAACAAAGCAACTAGGATACAATGTGCAGTTTCAGCAGAAAGAAAATGAATGGGTGAGATCATATGGAATTTGTCTTTCACTGACTGGCTTATTTCACTAAACATAATAGGAGTTCCTTCTTTCTTTCTGCTGTGTGGTATTCCATTGTATCAATGTACCATACAGCTGTATGCCCAGTCTTTTTGTAATTTATTCTAAGACATAGATTAATCAAAACAAAACAAAAAATAAATATTTTATTTATAAGGTCTAGTTTTCCAATATTTCAGGAACTGATAAAGGTGTTGAGATGGGACCCCAGCTCTCCCAAACAGGATGGGAGTAGACACCAGAGTCCTGCAGGCAGATTAGATGATGATACAGTGAACTCGTCTTCATTCATTTTAACCCAAGGCTGACTTAAGCTCCTAGCCAGGTAGAGAAATGAGAAAGAAATGAGCTGTGATCATCTTTGTGTCTTTCTCTGATAGAAAAGGGTTTCAAAGCCTTTTTCTTTTTCCTTTTCTTCATGCAGAACTTCATCAAAGATGAAATATGTAGTATAGTGGTAATAAATGTAACACTAATTATAAACATTATAAGTAGCTTTGATTATAATTATAATTATGTATATAATTATAAATACTGTGTATTTGTTTATTTTTAAGTTTTTTCTCTACCATAAATGTCACCTATACTTTTATTTGTAGCTGGGTCACCAAGTGTGATTATCCCTTGAAACCTGTAATAAGTTTATAAGAAGAAAACCTTAGAAAATGAGTATAGTATGGTAAAGTTGTTATATCTACTGAATAATAATCATATTCATATGACATTTATAGTATATAAAAAATCTTGTTTGTATTCAAACATTATATATTATGTACTTCTGCATAAAAGTACTTTAAAAAGCAGCATATCATATATTCTTATTTTTAAAAACATGAAAATATACATTGTGATAACTATGAAAGACACATATTTGAAGCAATAGATGGCAGTATTGTTGCATTTTTTATGAATGACATAAAGCTTTTGCTCATTTTTACCCTTCACCCAACTTCCTTCATTACCTTCTAAAGTTTTATATGTCAATGCAGAAAGATACTTGAAATGTTACATGAAGACATGTTTTTTCTAACCTAGGCAACTTGGATTTGCATTCTCTTTGTATGAAAGATGCTACTGAAAGAATATCTGGCTTGCATAGCTAACCCACGATGGCAGAGCTCTTCAAATTGGCACAATGAGCTGCTATGGACTTCTATTGCCCAGTCTTTAGTTTGTTGAGTTCAAAGATGGCTTTCATAACATATATTTTATAATACCTATTTAGCCTTAAGACTCTCTTTGATTTCAACATATTCTATGATACTGAGAGTAAATGAAATTTATCTATTTTTACATATTTGTCATTTTATAGGTATTTCTGACTTTTATTAAATTTATTGGGATGACTTTGGTTAATAAATTATGTGTCAAGTGTACAATTTATAATATATGTGTATATTTCATTCTGTATTTCCAAGAAGTATTTTTCAATGAGTATATAGATTTTATAAGAAGGAAAGTGTACTGTTCATCTTTTGAAAAGCACTGTACATTTGGAAGAAGGGAACAAAAGGGAAAATGAGTGATTGGTCATCCAATTAAGATTATTTTCTAAAATTTCAGTGTGCAAATGGAACTCTAGAACTAAATCTATAAAGTTTCATCTGTTGCTGTACCAGAAACAGAGTTTGATGCTAAAAGAGAAGAATATTCTTTGCTGTATCCAATGATGTTAGTTGCATAAGATGTTCATTTCAAGTGTACAGGTTCTTAAAAATATAAACTTTGAGGTTTAACTTTGTTCTCTATTTTTAATAAAGAGATGAGACTGAGGTTGATTTATTCAATTTATTCAAGTTGATAATCTAAGAAAGAAGATACCAATTTAATATCATCAAATTTTTCTGAGGACTAGTAATGTATTATCAATGCTCCTTTTTGTGTCATCAACATAATATGGCAGAATTCCGTAACCCCTCACAAATAGCAGTAATAGAGCAAACTGAATTCCTGTACACATTACGACATAATCATGACACTATAAAGAGTCTTTCTTTCTTTCTTTTGAAATATCTAAATTTGACCAGGTAACTCAAAATGATCAGCATCAAAATATATATATATATTTTTTTTTGTGGCTTGCTGCTGCTTTTTTGTCTCTGATTATAATATCCAATCTGAATAAATAATGACAGTTCATTTTTCTTAGTATTCATTTTAAAACTCCTTGTGATTTTCAATAAACCTTTATAGATACTACGTAATTATGTCCTACGAGAGCTAGCATAGCTATTGCAATTCCAATTGCCATTTGTGAACAACTAGACAAAGTTTGACAATCAAAGAGCCCCAGCCAAATAATAAGTAAATGGCAGAGACTACAAAAGTCAAGTTCTGAGTGTCTTACTTAGGAACTTTCTGCTATCATGGGCAGCTTACAATGAAAAAAATGAGTTAGTATGATATGTTGAAATTATTTCTTTAAAAGGCTCAATTATTATCAAGAAGCATTAATTAACATTTAAAACACAGATAAGTATGTAAAGAGAATATTTTACTGTATTTCAGAATATTATCATATGAAGTAGAAATGACCCTTGGAAAATAGAAGGCTTTGTTTAGCAAATTTATTTTTGTGATAATGTAATTCATGTATATTGCTTGAAAGTAGATTTTATGATAATCATTTATAAAAATTGTGAGAAATTTTTAAAGTTTGCAGAAGTAATTTTTAAAATTATAAAAGATAAATTATTAAATTATTAAACTATAAAAATAATATATTCTAACAGTGAAATTGCTGAATCTGTAATGAAATAATGTCAATAAATTATAGTAGTAAGAGGGGAAGGGGATAATGGTGGGAAGGAGGGGAAGGGACTAGACAAAGAACAGATATGAATGACTCATGGACATGGGCAACAGTGTGGGAATTGATTGTGGGGTGGGGGTGGAGTGGGCAGAGGAGGGCAAAGGGGGAAAATGGGGGCAACTGTAATAGAATAACAATAAAATGATTAAAAAGGGAAAAATGATATTCCCCTGTTTCTTTCAAAATTATAGAAGCATGATATATGTACTATATGTGATGTGGCTTGAGACACATCTTCCCACTCTCATTAGTTAGTCCAGGCCACGAAGTTTGTTCCTGGAAAATGAATGGAGATAAAGGCAGATATTTTAAGATTTCACTGTGATATACAGCTGTGCTGACCAAGGAGCAGTACAAAAGAGCTCAGAGTAAATCAGACTTAACAGTGAAATTTTGGATGTGTTCCACCTTCTTCCTTATAGAGGCATGCTCACTCCAAAGGCAGTGACTGCCGAGATGGGATGGATAATAGTCATTAGTTAGCATGAGATTGTAGAGAGGGTCATGTCTCTGTACAGGAGCCTATTATCATGCAAGGAAATTCTTACTGCACTCTATAAATACTCTAAATAACTATTTTTTCATTGTATTTTTACTGGATTATCAGGCCAACCACATTTTTAGCTGTTTGGCCTTATAGTTGACAGGTACAAAATTATAACCAGGAAATGAATGAGTTTTGGAGACCTAATGCCCAGTTTAATAATTATAGTAAACAAAACTGTATTCATACTTCAAAATAGTTGAGACTAGATCTTACCACAAAAAAGAAAAGATAATTATGTGATATAATAGAGGTATTAGCTAATGCTGTGGTGGTAATCATATTGTACTATATAAATATAACAAACCAACAGGTTTTATATCTTAAACTCACGCTATATTTTTTTATGTGTACATTTTATCTCAATAAAATAAAAATGTTTGTTCAATTCTGCTGTTGTATGTTGTACAAATATCTATGAGGACACATTAACATTTTTTATATGCATAAAAATATTTAAAATAACATTGTATTCTTAAGATAAATCACACTTTGACATGATGTTCATCCTTCTTGTATTTATTTTGTTAAAATTATGTTCAGAATTCTTAAATTTATGTTTATGAAGGATAATAATCTTTGTTATTTTTGGTTTTGGTGAATAAATTGAGCTTCATAAACTGAGTTGAGAAGTGTTTCTGCCTCATTTTCAGAAAATCCGATAGTACTTACATTGTTCTCACCTCAAATATTTGAGAGAAAGTTACCAACGAAGGTATACAACCCTGGAGTTACTTTCTGAAAAGACTTTTTATTAGGAATTCAATTATTAAAAATAAAAATAGAATTATTTAAGCTATAATTCTTTGAGTGAGATTTAGTAGTTTTTCTTCAATATCACTTGTGTTTTTTATCTTAGTTATTGAAAAAGGAACACTTTAGAAGTATGAATTTAATTATTTAATAGATGACATTTATTGATGCCTTTTACATTTTTTACAGTTACAAGATGTTATTGTCCATTAATTTTTACTCCATATATGTGTCCTAATATCCTTAGAACTTAACCTTGATATTTGTTTTCCTTTTTTCTTGAGTCAGTCTTTTTAGTTACAAATTTATTAACTTTTATAAATAAACAGTTTATAGTTTGGTGCTTGGTCTATTGTACATTTATTTTTACCTTTTGTTTTGTCTTATTTAATTGATAATTGCTATCTTTATTATTTGCCCTCTTTTACTTTTTATAGATTTAAATTGCTTCTAATTAAAAAAAATTATGATATGGATTGAATCATTTATTTTTAATATTATTTTGGCTAATACAGTAGATGAGGCTATTAATTTTCCTGAAACATGTATAATGCCTTCCACAAATTTTGATTTATTGTATTTCATTCTAATTCAGTTAAACATATTTTATAAGTTTCTTTGCAAATTCTTTACCCACAGATTATTCACAGTTATAGCACTTAATTTCTAAATATACATAACTTAATTCTTTCCTGGTCAGAGCACATAAACAAATAATTAGTTCTTTGAAATTAATTGCACTTGTCTCATTTTACAAGCAATTAATTGTAATTTTGGTATTTCATGATAAAATGAAATAATGCATAATTAGTGTTTCTTGGGTACACTTTCTATAAAATTCATTTAAACTGATGTTATTAACTCTGTCATTCAGATTCACTATATTCTTCCTGATATTTTACCAGCCTACTAATCAATATAAAAGACTACAACACCATGTGCTTAATTTGTTCATAAATAAATCCACACATAAATCAACTGTGGCAGAAGAAATTTTCCATCTCTTTTTGAATGTCTTTTCATCTATTTTTAATTATTTTCTGGTGAGAAACCTTGTATTAACAAAAATAACAATGCTGTATTTTTTATTTTGTTCACTTCAATTACAATTTCCCCATTTGTAGGTTGATGTAGAAATTTAAAATTTATAATAATAAATTTTAAACCTACATTTATAACTAAATAAATGCATGAAAAGTAAAAATTTTTAAATACCCATGGAGGAAAATAGGGTTTGAGGGAGGTGAGAAAGAGTGGAGGAGGTATAAATGGGGTGGAAAGGACTTGACTTTGGGTGGTGAGTGCACAATGCAGTGTGCAGATGCTATCTCATAGAATTGTACACTTGCAACCTGTATTGTTTTATTAACCAATGTTACCCAATAAACACAATAGAAAAGTACTCATGGATAAAAAAAACATATATTTGTTTTAATTTCTTCTATGATTTTAGTGTAAAATATATCACAACAGTATAACACCATGATACAATAATCTATGTTATTTTGCATGATGAAATATCTTATATTCTAAAATTAATAAAATTAAACATTTTCTGGTCTGTCCATGATCTGGTTTATAATAAAATATATATATATAATTTGGGAATTCAGGTTGGCAGCAGTTAGTAGACAACATTTAATTAGAGTTTCTAGATAATTCTGTTGTCAGATCAGTTTCAAAATATGTGACTTAAGAAGCAATACTATTGGCAATACTTTTGAGTAATCCCAGCTCAAAAGTCTGGGATGATTTAAAATATGAATCACTATGAATAATTGAGTAAGCATGTTTATTATCTTTCCTCACAATTGATCGTTTTTTAAATGTTTAGCAAACCTTCACTAACAGCTTTTATTTATGTAACTTAATATGGCTATAAACACCAGATACCAAGGTGAGTCAAGAGAATTAAAGACCCTTATAGATAATCATATTACCTTACAGTAAATCACATCACATTTTTTAGTTCTATGGACTTATAGTTTAAAACTTCCTTGATTTAATGATCTCAAGAGTCTCTTCTAGAGTCATCAATAGATTAATCAGCAACTAAAATTGCTAAATCAGTTCTTTAGGCTAATGGATACATTTAATGTTTTGGATAACTTCCATTAAAAATTACATTTGTTTTTTAAAACAATATATTGTTTTTCTTTTCTGGAACTTCGGAACCTCATTTATTTTTAAGAATTCTTTTGAAAAGATGTTTTATTTCTAATTTCTTTGTTCTTGCTTTTAAAAATGGTGGTACATTGATTGGTCAAATCCTAAGTGAGGCTTGCTTCTAATTAATTTTGTGTCAATATAAGTTCTCAAAAATGAATGAGTTCTGATAATAAATACCCCATATTTTCTATGACTTACAGTTTATTTACTGGTTGAAGAAATGTCCAGGTTGTGGCACAGAGAGAGGGAACAAAGGAGGTGGAGTTTGATGATCTGAGTAGAGGTGATCAAGCTGGCCTCTAGGGCAGCCTGGGCAGCTAGAGGTCCCACAACATCATTTATTCTCATACATTCCAGGATAATATTTTTTGTGGCATTCTTCACAGAAATAGAAAAAAATTCCCTAAAATTCATATGCAAGCACCTAAGACTACAGAGAGTCAAGGTAATCTGAAACCGAAGAATAAAGTTGGAGGCTTCACATTTTCTGCTTTCAAATTATGTTAAAAAGCTTTACTAATGAAAACAGTATGGTATTCACTAGAAACAGGCATGGCACATAGATCAATGAAACAGTTTTGAGGTTTCAGGAATAACTTCACACATATATAACTAATCTTTGACAAAATTGCCAAGAACACCCAATGGGGAAAGAATTGTGTCTTCAATAAGTGGTGCTGTTAAAAACTATAAATCCACACATAAATGAGAAAAATTGAACTATTATCTTACATCACACACGAAAATTAACTCAAAATTGAGAGGGAGTGGAGAGGGAAATAATGGTGGAAAGAAGGGGAAGGGGCTAGTCAAAGAACATCTATGAATGGTCCATGACATAGAAAACAGTGTGGGAATTGACTGTGGCAACTGTGTGGGGGGATGGGGTGGAGGTATGGGGGTGGTGGAAGGGGCAGAGGAGGGCAAAATGGGGGGGTGAATTGGGGCAACTGTAATAGAATAACAAAAAATAAAAAATGGTAAATGCAAAACCTGAAACATTAAACTCCTACAAAAATATATAAGGAAAGGCTCCTTGATGTTGGTATTAACAATGATCCTTTGATGTGACACCCAAATCACAAACAACAAAAGCAAATTAATAAATTTAAAAACTTTTGCATAACAAAGCAAACCATTAACAAATGAAAAGACAACCTATGAAATGGAAATACTTGAAAAGTATAAATAATATCTAAAATATATAAGAAACTCGTACAATTGAAATGCAAAAAATAGTAATTTGATTAACAAATAGCCAAAAGAACAGAATACATAGTTGTCAAAACTGTACAAGTAGACAATATACATGTGAAAAGGTGCTAACATCACTATTCATCAGAGAAATGCAAATCAAAACCACAATGATTTAATTAGGGTTCTATTATCAAAACAACAAGAGAACTGTTGGATAAGATATGGAGAAAAGGGATTTTCTTAACTCTCTTGGTGGGGCTATAAATTGATAGCCATTATGAAAAATTGAATGGAGGTACCTAAAAACTAGAATTATCGTATAATTTGCAATCCCACTTCTGTGTATTTACCCATAGGAAATGGAATGAAGATCTCAAAGATCCCATGTTCATTACAGTTTTACTGACAATAGGCAAGATATAGAAACAAACTAAGAGTCTGTTGATGGATAAATGGATTAAAAACATCTGATATATGTGAAGTATGTTCCTGTCTAGCAAAAGTGTGCTATCACAAGTAATGTAGAATTGGTATGACCAAATTAATATAAATTTGGCATGCTATTTTGTTTCAAATAATTGAACACTCAACCCTTATTTATTGGACACAGACCATGCGCAAGGCGATACTACGTTACAACACTATGTGCTTAATTAAGATTTTTAAAGAATTTTTTTCAGACTTTTCAGAATTTTTCAACAAATAATTTAAAATCATAGTGAGGTAAAATATAGATACACATTTGGGATGTTCATAGACACTTACACGGTGCCTGCATTCCTCAGTGATTTACTTACTCTTCTTATTAACATTTTGTAAATGAAGAAATTGGGGTAATTAATCACAATATAATTAATTTGTCCAAGGTCATATACTAAGCTATTAGTTCTGGTTGATATTTGAACCCAGGTAACCTGCCTTTAAGTCCATGTTATTAACCAATATATTATGCTACCTCTTGATAAAATTACATTTTGCATTTTATAAATGTAATGAAAATATTTTAAACATTATTTTCACTTATTACTTTTCCACACAGAGCAATTACCACAGTGATTTAATTCTTTATGGAGCCAGCTAAAGTTTAGAATAACCAAGATTAAAAACAACTTTCTCCTGAGGTATCTTTTTATTTCCAGTCAGTCATAGCCCTGCATTGAAGGTTATAGGAAGATATAGAGTTCTGAATCACACTGAAGCTTTCATAAGCTAGTGGTTAAAATGACAGACGAATGTTCCACACGGCTAGTAGCTCACAAGAGGAAAAATGGCACTGATTGGATTAGAAGTAGAAAGACTAATGCATTTTAGTCCTTAAGGGCTAGAAGACAAATAGATCTCTCAGCTCTGCAAGTGAGCACAACAAGCAATCCAGAAGCATTATTTCTGCGAGGCAGTTTGTAGAACCTCTTCCATTTGTCACTGAGCTAGTGGCTGAGGCTCAGCAAAGCCTGAGTTATGGTTCAGGATTTGGGTCCGTGGCCCCATGTTCCTGAGCAGCACCTTAGGTTTAAAGGTGAGTTGCAACCCCCAACACTGAGCAGCAGCAAGTCTCCAAGCTGCAGTGTTTGAAAAGGGAGTTAGATTTGGCTCCTTGAAGAAATAGAGAAAAAAAGAAATTCTACAAATTATTTTCCCAAAGCATATAATAAACTGAATTATTGGATATAAATTGTATAAATCCTTATGAACTTGTTATCCTCTGGCAGGTTGGCTATGTTTCGGAGTATATGATAATAAGACTTCCCGTTCCCATTCTGCAAATCCAGATGTCAACTTCATGTCTACTTTGCAGTATTAATTGATTTTTTAAAAATATAAACATAACTGTTGAAAGTTTTCATTTCTTTCTGGCAGCCATTATGTCTTACATCTACATGTAAATGCAATAGAATGCAGAATGCTTCACACATAGTAGGTTCTCTGAGAATGGATTTTGTTGGTCTTGTGATGTATTTAGATCTAAGTCTAAGTTTATGCCCATTGCGTTTGGTGTTGGCTGCAGGTTTCTTGTACATGGCCTTTATTATCTAAATAAAGCAGTTTAAATCTGCTTCTCTATTGAGGCAAGATAAATATCTCCTAATCACATCTCAATGTTTTTAAGGTATGCGCCAAACAACATATAAACCATAACTTACAAATGGACACCCATTTCCAAGAGCTCTTTGAGCAGCAAGTTCTTTCTCTGTATTAGTGAGGTTAGTCATGTTCAAGTTATTTGGTCATAGGGAGTAAAACATAAAAATAAACAAGTAAAGTTTTGTCTTAAATCATTTTGGGTTTTTAAAAACCAGAAGCCTTTCTTAATTCCATATTTTCTATTTTAGGCCTCGAAGCAGTGGACATTTTTGAATTCTGAAAGGTCCCGTATTTTAGTTATTCAAAACCACTTACCTCCACAACATATAGTCCTAAATCGTTTAGATTAAAAATTCCTAGATTTCATGTATTTCACAATTTGTTGCTTGATGATTCTTTCCATTACTCATTTGGCCAACTCAATCTATACTTCACCCAAGTATTGATACTGATCCATGGTTCCCTTTCACCTTCTCATGACTGGACTCTGATCTCAAGCTCCTGCTTTCATACTTGAGTTTGGGAAACATTTTGGGGGTTGACTACCTCCTAAAACTACCCTCCTGTATATTTTCCTATGAACAGTTTCTAGTGATTTCTTCCAGATTCAGAGGTAGACAAGAGATACCATAATGAAACAGATAATATTAGCCACAATTTTACTTAATGTCTTCAAAATTAAGACTTTTGTATTAAGGATTGATGACACCCATGATAACTGCGAGTTCTAAGAAGATGAATAGATGTCAAATAATATTAGATATACTGGGAATTAGTCTCTAGAGTATGAGTTTTTATATATTTAGGTAGCAAATTACTAACAAAATATGGTATATACTTAAAACCATATAAAACTATACTAAAGAAAAAAATGGAAAAAAACCCCACAAAGCTGACAAATAAAGTAAAATAACATTGGGAGGCTCTGGTTGAATTAAGATAGGATGGTCCAGAGACTCTGTAGCTTTTGTCCCTTTCTCAATAACTTCCTCTACTAGGACTCTCAAGTTCCCCAGAAATTCTCCAATCATTTTGAAAACCATTAGGGTAAAACCCAGGACCAAATTTAGAAAACCAGCATTATCCTCACGTAACTTCTATATAGCTAACTGTGCAACTTTGGTCTCGGTGACTTTCAGCTTTCTCAACCTCAGATAAAATAATGAGAGTAAGAAAGAGGTAGATGACTTTTAAAGTCCATCTTAGTCAAAACCTTTACAAAGTGTGATCTAGCCTTAATTACTTGAAAAATGGGAAGGCTTAAGAGTTTACTATCAATATATTTCTAAAGTCCAAAATGATAAGAACCCAAAGGAAATGGAGCCATAAGTCATTGTAAAGACAGTTTAAAACAGCAAGCAATTTTTTTCTTCTGTATTTTAGAGCAATTTAACTTTCATATAGAACCCCTATGACTATCTATGATCATAAAAATGAATGACTAGAATGAAAAAGATGAATGCCCAATGGCTATAATACATATTAATTGAATTATTTCCTAAGTTATTCACAAATATGAATTCATAATGGTCTATTACAGGAGGAAGAAATTTCATTTTTTGTAAGATCTAAAACTTGACAACTCATTTAAAATACCTAGCACTTTCTTTTTCCTCGATTCATTGTGTAGGAAGTTAAAAGAACAAAAGAACAAAGATTTCTAAGAATATAATGGATTATCTTTCATATTTTGTTGTGTAAGCTTACTTTTTAACTTTTAGACTATGTGATGTAAAAGTAATTTATTTTGAATATGCTGGTTCAATCATTAGCTTACTTTAGGACACCTCAATCTAGAAGATTTAAAGCTATTTAAAATATATATGGATATATATTCTTGAAACAATTAGAACTTTATTAAGTCTATTATATAGACTTCCAACAAACCATTACTTTGGGTAAATATGTAATCAAATCCCTTAGAGAAAAACGAATACTTTGCACATAATTACAAATATTCTATTGTTAATAGTTTAGTATTATGTTTGCTTACCATCCACTTGATCCCTAGCACTACTTTCTACTCTTCCTATGTAAGGAGAAAAACTCACAGGCCATATTAAAATAATTCCTTGCCCTCTAAATACCAGTTGAATTTGGCCAGTGGAGAAGGAGGATGAGGTCAAAGCACATGATACCCTGGTTCCCTCAGCTGAGGCCCTCAGTGTCCTTCAAGAGAAAAGTGCTGCTTCCCTTTAGGTGGCCTTTTCTACTAGACCCTTTCTACTGTGTCTAGGTAATCACGTCCCCTCTTTTGCCTTATTTAGTGCAATACTCTGATCAATCTGCTCTTGTGTTGCTGAATTATTTCCTGTGTTTTTTCTATACCCTGCATACATTTTTGTAAATAGCACCCTGTATGCAACTCTCAGTAATTATGTTATATGCGTGTGTCACCTATGCTGAGTCAGTGATTAATACCTAATATATTTTTTAGCAATATGTAATAAAAATATTATTTTTGACCTTACCCTTTAAATAATTTATTTAGCCATTAATCAAACAGTCAGAATGGCAATCATCAACAAATCAACAGACAACAAGTGTTGGTGAGGATGTGAGGAAAAGGGAACCCTGGTTTACTGCTGGTGGGAATGCAGGCTGGTGCAGCCTTTATGGAAAACAATATGGGATTTCCTTAAAAACCTAAAAAGGAGGGGAGTTTGGTCAAGAAACTAGTATGGAAGAACCATGGACATGGACAACAAGTGGGATTAACTTTGCGGGGGAGTTTGGTGGGTTAGGGAAGGGGACAGAGGAGAACAAAAAGGGGATGGATGTAATACAACAACAATAAAATTAAATTAAAAAAATATTTTCTGATTGTCCATACCACTCTGTTGGATAATGAGAAAACAATAATATATTATTTGGTTCATTCTATTCTGAAGCCAATAATATCCAGGTTTCCTGAGAATCAATATGTAGTTTTGAAAGTGTGCTTTCATATAAACAAACCAAGCCTTTACCTTAGTTCCTGCCACAACTAAGAGGGTACTTTTGTCTTTTCTCCTTTAATTTTTCCTTTCCAGTTTTACTGGGCATTCTTATCCTGAGCAGCTGTTCACTGAGCGTCATTATTGGCAGGCATTAAAGATGAGACAGCAACTAGGTTGCTGCAGTTACCAAAACCTAGGAACACTGCTCTTCAGGGAGCTAACATCTTGGTTTCAGACCTTCACAATACGCTACCCAGGGGATGCTGTCCTGTTCTTTAGTTATTTATTCACATTTCTGTTGTTTAATTTTTCAATTACAGTTTACATTCAATATTATTCTGGATTAGCTTCAGATGTAGCAAAGTGGCTAGAAAACTGTGTACTTTACAGAGTAGGAGGATGCTCGTCATTCATCTGGCTAGGAAAACATTTATTTATTTCAGGTGATTCTACTGCAGTGCATTCCATTTCTCCGTGCCAGGGGAAATGTCAGTTATCTTTTTACACTATCTCTATATGTTGCCTCAGTCCTTTAAGTGTAATAGGGAATGAAAACTTTATACTACTCTGACTAAACATTAAACCTAGCTTGTTATTCTAGCCTGACTTTTCCCTCAAAACTAGAGCTAGCTTGTTAAAGGGATTTTTTTTTTTAGCCTACTTTACAGTTCAGCAGTTTCTGTCCCTGTGGGAACCTAGGCAGCATCCTGACCTTAAGACCCCAGGAATTCAGCTGAGAAGGAAGCAGATGGCCACCTCCAGGCTGCTGACTGTAAAGGTCCGCATTAAGGCCTATGGAAAGATGTCCTGCCCATCCACATATTCTTCTCCCTGATTTCTTTGTTCTGCTTTCCCTCTCTTTCCTGATAAAACCTCTGCCTGGACTGGGAAGTTAGGGTGAGTCTTAGGATGAGAGTTTTCCTTTTTTTGGGGTGGCTGGTGCTTGAATAAACCTCTTTCTTTTGCACCAGCACCTGTCTCACCTGTTTGGCTTTGGTGGTGTGGCAGGCAGCCAAATCTGGGTTCAGTTACAAAACTGAATTTTGTGTCATTTTATTTATTTATTTATTTATTTTTTTCTGTGTCTTTGTAGAATGGGTAACTTTTAGTGATTGTCAGCCTGTGGGTGACATTTCTGCGTATTCCTTTCTACCTCCTTCCCATATGAAAAAAGCAATTCACAGGAAACATTTCTACAGTCACTTTAAAGAGGTTTTCCTATTGTTTTCTAAGAATAGGGACGTTTGAATGAAATTGGTCAGATTTGTTAAAAATTCAAAATTAAGGATCTAGTCCTGGCTGGTGTGGCTCTGTGGATAGGTGCTGGCCTGCAAATCCAAGGGGGTTGCTGGTTTGATTCCCAGTCAGGGCACATAACCTGGTTGCAAACCAGGTCCCCAGTCAGTTCCCCAGCTGGAGGCAGGTATAAGGCAATCATACATTGATGTTTTTCTCCTTTTCTTCCTTCTTCCCTCTCTGCCCTTCTCTCTAAAAATAATGAACAAAATCTATAGAAAAAAAGGAAAAAAAAAAGCATCTAAAAATTGCCTTCCATATGCCAAAGGGCCTGTTAAAGATTGAGTTTCCAGAGAAAGATGTTTAAAGTAGGCTGAAATCTTTGTAATAGGCTGGAATTTCTCCTTAATATCAAGTTTTACTAGTTATTTTTGCTAAATACTTTAGATAATAAGATGTAACTTTAGAACTGCTTAAGTAAAACAAAACAAGATTTAAAAAAACAACCTTGTTGTCTGGAGCAAATTACTATTTCCTGCAAGAACCCTGGAATCTTCAGACATCTGGAGAGTTTCTGCTGTATTTAAATTGAGAACCAAATTGCAGCTGCAAGATCTATAATATTCTGGAGCTGCCCAGCTTTTCAGATCTGTGACCTTTTACAATCAAACACTGTCCACTTGCCAGAGACGGAATTCTCCTACTTTCTTGCCATAGACCCTGCTTCTTTTTCTGTGTAAATGTCAGGCAAAATACAAAATCAAAATAAAAAAGGGTTTCGGATTATTTGGTTTTTCATCTTTTCATCCAATAGGTAAACATTTACCGGTTTTCCCATAGTAAGTTTACTTTCAATTTCAAGAGGCTCATTAGGGATTTCTTTAAATTCCGCAGAAAGCAGGAAGTGTTCTTGTCATGTAATGATTAATATATGGCTAAAATCCTTTGAACCTTCTCGTGGAACTATGAATGCTTCTCCCTGTGTCCTAACGTCACTGTGGTGTGTACATACATTGCTTTTCTGTCTAGTTCAAGCAGCACCTTGGCCTCTGAGTCTTGATTTTATACTTGGTCAGAAGGAGTATTCTATGCACTAAACTGATGGATGTTTTGGCTAATTTCTACTAGAGTTACACTCCAATATAATATAACTATACAGGTCATAGAGATGGAATCACTCTATTAAATTTGAATATCCATTCAGGATCAAAAGTAGTATGTTTTAAAGAGAAGATTACTCCATAATTAGTATGTAGAGTTAGGTTGTGAGCAGCAACAAGATGTTATCCACTCTTAGAATTTTGTGTCTGTGGATTGACCTCCTCCTTCCTGCCCCAACCCTACACACATCATACCAGATATTGATGATGTGCAGCTGGTGAAAGAAATCATCTGAAGTGCTTCCTCCTTTTATGATATGTGCTATTTCCAGCTTTCCAATTTGGAAATACTAGTGGATTTTTCTAGGTTTGCATTTAAAAAACACACTTTTTTCTTCCACAAAGGATGAGAATGACTTGTCTCTTAACACATTATTTCACTTCGCTTCTACGTGCAAAAATCTAATCTTCAAAATTTCAAATATTTTCATTTCTGGCTATTGACGTTATTCTCTCCAAATTAGGTTGATATTTTCTAATTTGTGTTTACCTTCAGTCATTTTATTTGGTTTTTATAATGAGTGTTAGGAAGGCTATTAACATGCTGTCCTTTACAGATGCTGCCAAGAAAGTTTTGGAGAACTGTGAGCTATTCCAGGGTATTTTAACCACTTGAGAGAATTTCAGATTTCAGGTATGTAGGTTTGATCTCATAAATCATTTCTGAACTATTGATAGGGTCTACCTGGATTACTGTGTACAAAGGTGTTATAATATATTCCAATCCAACTGAAACCTCTCAAAGTATATCACAAAAAGACAGAGTTTCATTAAGAAGGAAAATGTTATCAGATGAAGCTAGAACACTCTTCAGACCATGCAAGGCCTCCTTGACCATATAGGTAATCTTTTAGTCATTAGTCTAAATGACTAAAATCATTCTAAATTCTTAGAATGATGGAAACCCACAGAAGGGATTTAATTAGGATCTGCCAGCTAAATTCCTTTTACTCCCACCCAATGTCAACCACATTGCTGCTTTTTCTTTGAAGTAGCAACTAACCTTTTTCTATTGAGATATTTTCTAAGACTAAAATTCAATCCATTAAGCCCTAGCTGGTGGCATAGCGGATAAGGCGCTGGCCTGGGAACCCAAAGGTTGCTGCTTCGATTCCCAGCCAGGGCACATAACTAGGTTGCAAGCAATCTTTAAAAAATTCACTCCATTAAAACATCTAATGCAATCTCAAAAGAAAGGGTAAAGTAAAATGATAGAGAAAAGTCAGAGGTTAAGGTATTTTCTGTTGGAGCAAGGACCTTGGTGAGATATGAAGATCAGGAAATGCCTTGGAGGAGGTTAACCTGGAGTTTGTTTATAGCAGCTTCCACTTCTCTGAAAACTGTTTAGTGCTCTGACTTTGGAAAATATGTTTTTTTAAGTTTATGACTCAAATATTTTATGTTTTTGGTTATTATATGATGCTATGCATTTATAACAACAGAAAATTAAATTTAACAAAATATTTAATACCTATTCTACCATAACTAATGTTATGAACATTTTTCTTTTCTAGACTTGCACATTTGACACTTTACGGAAGAATGCTACATTTTTATAGGGAGTTGTTTTAATTATTATAGAGACTATACTTCATTATAATTTTGATGATCTTGAAAATAAATATTATTAAACCTAGGTTTGTGACAACCTATTTTCAAGAGCCATAGATTTAGTGTATGTTCAACCATGCTAAGATATAATTAGTCAGAATGAATAGTTATTATCAGTAGTAGCTTCTTGCAGGGAAAATCAGATAAATCTCAATACACAAGTATATTATACAGGGGAGACACATTTCTGGGCAAAAGATTTGATTTATGAGCAATATCTTACAACTCTTAAAATAAACTTCCTGTTGTTTTTTAACCGGGCCTAAGGATGAAGAATTTTTATTTGGATAATTCCAAAATATGTAGGTTTGAGCCCCTCAGATCTAAGCCCTGCAAAAATGTTTAGCCACAAAAATGAGTGGATGAAATAGTGGTGCTATAATAAATCTACCAGGAAGTAACCTCACGGGGTAACCTGATCATAAATTCCTAACTGGGAAGGCCCTGGTAGGCAGTCAAGAGTGTATCTTTGTTTTCAGCTAACCCTGTCTGTTGTTTCCACACACCTAGGTTAATATAATATAATAGGTGAATATAAATATAATCACCCTCAAGAGAGCATTAAGTATCCTGTAAGCTGACCCCTGCCTTGCTTTCTCCCACCCTTCTGGTGCCTCAATTTCAAATGCATAAAGTATACGCGAAACTGTCCTTCTCCAGTTCCCTGGCCACTGTGCTCAGTTTGGCTCAGGTACATTCCCATAAAAATTCTCTACAGGTTTGGACATATCTTCCCTTTTTTTAAATATTTATTTATGTTCACAAAGAGGGGAAGGGAGAAAGAAAGAGAAGGAGAGAAACATTGATGAGAGAGAGAAACATCATTTGGCTGCCTTCTGCAGGGCCCCAGCTGGGGACCTGGCCTGCGACCCAGGCATGTGCCCTGACCAGAAATGGAATGAGTGACCCTTCGGTTCACAGGTCAGCCCTCAAGCCACCGCGCACCCCAGCCAGGGCCAAGTTTGACATTTCTTATGTTGCCATATTGAGCTACCATATTAACTCTATCCTATGCCATGAACTATTCTATTTATTTTATTCTTATAGTTCATAAATAAAAACAAGCTTTTGAGATAGTGAAAAGCATAGCTTATTATTTCTAATACAATTGACAATATCTGTGTAAGCAAGACCGATGGAAAGATCTGTATCTATCTATCTATCTTTATGTATCTGAAGTCACTAAGAAGTGTGATTTTCCTAACTGTAAACATGATACAGAGAGATCTGATGCGATCCCTGGGGAGAAGTAGGGAGAACTACAGAAGAGCAATGAATACAGAATACAGAAGACACCTAGAATACCATTGGCTGAAACTTAAGAGCTCCCAGAACACATGAAATCAATGGATTTAAAATAAAAGGAGGGCAGAGACGGATTCTCAGGATCTCCTCCTTGAGGATGTTTGGATGATCATACCACAGCTACCTGTGTTTCCCAAAAGATGAGATTTTAGCTGGGAGAAGAAATTCTGGGCACAGCCTGGAATGGGGCTGGCCAGGCAGACGGAGATGGAGGTATTTCTCTGTGGGTGTTGTAGAGGGAATAGGTTCTGAGGCAGAAGGCCGCAATTCTTCCAAAATTGTGCAGCTTTTGTATCTTATGTTGTTTCAGTGTGTGAACTAATCCTATAGAAATAAGATAATTAAGAACTAACAGGGGGAATGGTAGGGAAACTCAGGAGTTAGAGTTTAGCCTTAACTGATAGGCTTAAGGGATTAAAGCTGTAATTAAAAAGTTAAGAGTTTTTAGCCTTAATGGGCTTAAGTAAAGTTGAAACTGAAGAGTTACAGAGTGTATCCTTAATTGATAGGTTTGAGTGATTAATGTGGAAAACTGTTGTTCCAAAATTGTGTAGCTTTTGAACAAAGACTCCTTTCCTTTATCACCAAACCTTTGCTTTCAGAATTTTGCCTAGAGGGTGGCGGTGGACAGACAGACCCTACTTGCCATTCAGTAGCAAACATAGGCCTAGCATAAATACATATGAGGTTCAGAGTCTATTATGTAACATAAAAATGTTCAAATCTAGCCCTGGCTGGTAGCACAGTGGCTAAGGTGCCGACCTGCGAACCCAAAGGTTGCAGATTCGATTCCCCAGCCAGGGCACATAACCAGGTTGCAAAACAGACCTCCAGTCAAGTCTGTGGCTGGAGGCAGGTGAAAAGCAACCATACATTGATGTCTCTCTCCCTCTCTGCCTCTTTCTCTTCCCCTCTTTCTAAAAATAATTATATAAAATCTTTGAAAAAAAAAGTTCAAATCTAAATGTAGAATGAATATACAGGTTACATATTATGAAATTATATACCTGAAACCAATATAGTTTTAGTAACCAATGTCACCCCAATAAATTCAATATAAAACAGCAAAATTAAGCAAAACTTCTGCATCATAGGTGTTTAGCGAACCTATCTGAAGTGAATGAATAAATAAGTGACTAGGTTAGCTACCATAAAAATTTGTCCTAATTATTATACTGTTTGAATGTCAAGAAAATTTACTAATTATCATTTGCAGCATTAGGATTTCAAGAAATAATGTTCTTAAAAGAGGATTTCTGTGTATATCAATCTTACATAAATATTTATTTCACACTGGTGTGGATCAGTGGATTGGCACCAGCCAGTGAACCCAAAAGTCACTGATTGGATTCTCTAATGAGGGTACATAACAAGATTGCAAGCCGGGTCTCCAGCCAGGTCCTTAACTGGAGGGAGGTGAAAGGCAACCATACCTTGATGCATCTCTCCCTTTCTTCCTCCCTGCCCTTCTTTCTGAAATAATGAATACAACCTTTAAAATTAAAAAAAAAAATGTTCCTTAAAAATATCTATTTTACAAAAAAGTGTACACTCACTGAAAACAAAAGTACATTGAAAAGTACATTTTAAACATTGTAAAGACACTATGTATTTTATTTTGAAAGTTATAATGAGTTACCAAATCATTCTGTAGTTTTGTCTTTAATTTTTTCTTTAAAGTTGAGGCCCTGGCTGGTGGCACAGTGATAGGACGCCACCTGTGAACCCAAAGGTCACTGGTTCAATTCCCCAGCCTGGGCATATAACCAGGTTGCAAGCCAGGTTTCCAGCCAGATCCGTAGTTAAAGGCAGCTGAAAGACAACTATACATTGATGTCTCTCTCCCTCTCTGCCTCTTTCCCTATCCATCTTTCTAAAAATAATAAATAAAATCTTTTTTTAAAAAAGTTGAGCATGGGAGCATGGGATGGCACTTTGGGACAGCACTTTGGGATAATTCTAAAGACTTGCTTAAAACAAAAACCCAATAAAGTGGGTCTCTACACCTTTCCTGCATTTGTTTTGATCTAAAGCTACCTGCTGCAAGGGGTCCCCGCAAGTGCTTCCATCCCCACATTTTCTCTTTCTCTGCCTTTTTCTTCATTCTGATGTAAATATGGATCTGTCTGCTGTCTCATGACTGCCTAAGCAATATAATAAAAATAAGATCTTATAAAGGCTTAGGAGATAATTCCTCCTAGAATGTTTTGCATTGTAAAATGAGGGGGCAAAAAAACCAGAAACCTTAACAAAGCAGTATTCAGATTGCAGTTTCCCCTTGCAAAAGCCATACAGAAGCTGCTTGTGAGTGGTTTGATGGGGGCTGTCATATCTGCCTGGGACTGACTAGTCTCAGGCTGTAGGAAGGGTCAAAGGGATCCTCAATTAGATGGGGCTCTTTCCCAGTTCTTCCAAAGACCTGAAACATCAGTGTTGCTTTCTGTTTGTTCCTTGATGTTTGGTGTGTCTTTGATGCTTGCCTTCGCAGTAACTTTAGATGATGTGTGATTTTATTTTTTAATGTTTCATTGACTTATTTTTTATATTCCTTGAAGGAAGGGCCATGGAGTCCATCACCTTGTTTTTTATAGCATTGTTGACTTATTGTCAGCCATCAACAAATGACCCATCCTTGGTTCTCAACAAATGTTTAATGGGTTTAGTTCAGGATTTCCCCCTTAACAATATAATATTAAATATTGTTCCCTGCTTTTTAAATAAACCTATTTCTTGTACTTTTACTCTGTGGTAAAGCATGTGAGGATTTTCTTTCATTCTCTTTGAGGTGGATGCCACATTGTTATAATGACAGGGTAAAATGTCTTCCTTTTTACAGCTTTCAGCTGAATAATCCATTAATTGGATTAAGTGAAGCTCCCATCCTAGAATATTCTTTTGTAAGTTTTTAGTATTTAACATTCGTCAGGTAATGATTTCCTGTTCCCGAAAGGTGTTCCAATAAGGTGTTTCCTGTTCACTGAAAGACTGTGAAGCATAAACATATCTGAGTCCCCTCTGGTCCAATGGACACCTGAAATTAATCACTAAAGTAGATAAAGCAATGAAGTGACATTATGCACAGACTGAAAGAAGGAATTTCTAACTTTTAAGCAGCTTACTATATGAAACATTTGAAACTAGTTTTCTTGCATTATCAAATAGAGATGATAAAATTTGTGTTAAAGTTTTTTAAACAAGGATTAAATAATAAATTAAATAAATGTAACATGTTTAGACAGAGTAGTAGAATATATGTATGTATGTATGTGTGTGTATACATACATGCACACACAAACGCACGCACACACACACACACACACAATTTTCTAGGAATTTGAATATTCCTAGAATTTGGCTTCCAATGGGACTCATGATAATGATGAATTATTTCTCTTTATTAAACTGAATATATAAATATATAGGCATCTAAATAGTTATAGGTTCTTAATTTACTTCCATGGCATATAAAAATGTCTGCATTTGTAAAAATATAGCATTATATTTATTTTATTTATATGAATATAAATCTCCTCTTCTTTCCAGAAATGAAGGTAGCTGAATCCAAGCATGAATTTATTTTTGTTATCACTAAATAAGATTCTTATTTCAAATAATTAGTAGTTGAAACAGTATAACTTTAGATCCATAAACTCATGAGTCAGACTCTTTGAAAGCTGTGTTGACCTTTCTCTGCCCCAAGTGTGTCATTCAGTATGATGAGTGTTAATTTCCTAAATAAGACCCTTGTGGCCTAAAAGAGCACAACTTTCAAAAGTGCTTCTTAATCTCTAGTGTAGTGGGAAAATATAGTAAACTATGTTGCACAGTTACATTATAGGGTTGGTAGAATATAATAGTTATAGTTATATGCTTTGTTGTTTTAAGCAAAGTAATTCTTTAAAAAATGTGTTTCTAATAATAAAGTGAAATTTACATGCTGATGTAAAATAGTAAAAGAATGTTTTTTATTTTCATAAGTTTTACTGATATTGTTTATGTTCATCCACAAACTAATGTTAAGACTATTTTTATTGATTTCCAGTCGGCACATAACCAGGTTGCAAGCCAGGTCTCCAGCCAGGTCCGTAGCTGGAGGCAGGTGAAAGGCAACCATACACTGATGCTTCTCTCCCCCTCTGTCTCTCTCTCTTCCCCTCTCTCTGGAAATAATAAATACAATCTTTTAAAAAAAGACTATTTTTAGGATATAAATTAGGATCAGGAAGGAAGGAAAAATGTCTTTAGAGCACATGAAATGGTAATTTTCATCATCTTCTAATGCTATCTGAGGCCTTTTTCCAGTTTTGCAAACTGATATTTTATTGTTTTAAAGCTTGAACAACAAACAAACCATATTATTTAGTCCAGTGAAATTATATGCTGACAAAATCCTTCTTCTCTTGCATGATCAGTTTCTTAAGCATTGCTAGAGAAAATATTCCTATTCAAATTGTTCCCTGTACAATAAAGTTTGATTTATTTGATTGCTAGCCAAATCATACTTGTGAAACTAGCATGTTGTACACAATATGTTCTCATAATATCATACACATTAGCCTACTTTCCCCCTTCACACTATTAAAAATGGGAAAAGACTCATTTTTCTGTTGTATGTTTATTTTCCTCTCATGCATAATCTGAATAATGTGATATCTCAGTGTTATAGTCCCATTTAAAATCACTATTTAAATATTAATAAATAATTTATGAAATTTAGTTCATATAATATTTCTATAAAGGGTATTCCTGGAAGTGAATCAAAGATATATGAGATATATCTTTATGAGATATACCTTCTTTATGAGATTTGGAGATAAGAATGGGCAGTAGCTTCCTCCTACCTGAACAATTTTTTAAAATCCTGCAAACATTTTTCTACTCACAGGGTCACCAGAAAAAAATGGGTTGGGGAAATAGGTTTGTCAGAACTTGTATATCAGAGGATAAGCATACACACTACTATATAGTATGGTCCAGTGTCTCCCTAACTGTAATGAGCATGTGATTTCCCTGAAAATCTTATTTAAAACATGGATATAGATTAGTGGGTCAGAATGAAAAATGAAATTTTGCATTTTTAACAGGTTGTGAGGTCAGACCAAGACCAAAGACCCTGGTATACACATTCTATCATCTGTCTATCATGTGTCATCTATTATCTACCTATCCCATCATTTATCATCTATCTATACATATATCTATATCATCTATCACTTAATTTTATTTATTATTTATACATAATTATAATTTATATTCACTTCTCTATTAGCCTTTTGAGCCAAGGTATACTTGATGTGTACTATTATATTAGTTGCAGATTTATAGCACAATAATGCAATATTTGTATGCATTGCACAATAAATACTGCAGTAAGTCTACTTACCCTTTGTTATCATACTAAGTCACAAATTATGTTTGTGATGAGAACTCTTTCATTTTTTCTCTTGGCAACCTTTAAGTATGCCCTACAATTGGCTTTAGTCATGGTGTGGTACTTTGTATCCCAATAACTTATTGATTTTATAATTAGGGTTGTGCTCTTAGCAGAGACCTTGAATGAAAGATTAATATTGAATGTAAAGTATACTAAATGAAGTTCTGAATGGGGATGAATTTAATAATGATAAATCAAAGCAGGATTTTTTATCATGTATTTGAGTAAAACAAATGGGGTGAGGTAAAAGTTTTGTTAGGAGACTATCTCCAGTATATTTTGGATACGTTGATGAGAAGATATATGACTGAGTAAAAACAATGCAAAGAATGAATATAATCATACACATGTAATATGTGCATCTATTACATGTACACACAGAGACAATGAAAAATTAATATAATGGTAGTAATTAGTGAACATTCTTTGTGTTCAAAACTATGCTACAAATTCTTCATGTATCTTATTGAATCACTGAAATAGTCTGAGAAATCAGCACCGTATATATTCACTTTGTAAAAATTGAGACTTAGAGAAATTAATTGACTTACCTACTGTCACATGACTAATAAGAGCTGGGCTGCAGATATGATTGGAAGTAATAAAAACTAGTAAATCTATTGTATAAGGGTCATGTTTCACATATCATTCTTCTTGCCTCTCATCACTAAAAGTAATGTCCTATATTTGAGATGATTTTCATCATATCTCAACTTAGTGCCATCAAATTCCATCATAGCTATTGGGTTAAATTACAGTAATGTACACATTAATTTTAAATTTTCAGTAGCTAACACAAAAATTAAAGTAGATAAATGATTTGCCTTTATGCAATGTGAAACACTGGGCCTTTTGCACTGATGTGGTAGAAGAAAAGATGGAAGAAGCTTTGCCCTGAAACAGAAACACATTCTGTGTAAGAGAAAACTCTTCGAAAAAAAGAAGCGAGCACTACTGTTGGAAGTCATGAAAAAGACAAATTTGGTCAGTGCATCTATTATAAATACACATTACATTTTATATTTTATATAGGATATATTATATATACATACAAAAACTCTCCCTGTTTTATTTACTTATTCACATATAACATCTTATGGATGAGTGAAATTACATAGAAAAAGTATAATATAGAAATATAAAAAGCAATATTTTAATACATGAACTGTTATGGTTTCTTTGGCCTCCCAAATACCTGCAAGTAAGACAAATCCTGTGTCTTTGTTCCAACTGAGAGCGCAGTGATACCTATTGCTTGCACTCACTGAAATTTAGGAAATGAGATCATTTGACTTACAACAAAATGTTTGCTTTACTCACTGATGGGTAAAGAACGCATCGGTAATTGTGAATTGAAAAATAACTTTAATTAAACAGAAGAAAATTGAAAATGTTATGTTCTGAAACCTGGATTTGTATTACAATGCTTTGGGGAACTTACAAAAAAAAAAGTGCGAATTTCTGAGCCCTACCGGAACTATCAGATTAGAATGGGGAAGGTCGGGTGGTAGAAATCAATACGTTACAAAGGACTCTGGGTTGCTAGAATGATAAGTCAGGCTGGGAACAACTTTGACCGTTGACTTTGATGTTTCCCTCCATTCTGATGTTATAATGCTTACATCTCCCTACACATTTCCTTCCTTTTGTCCAGGGGCTGCGGTGAGGGTGAAACAGTTACTTTCCATTGACGCTGATCCCGACCGATGTGTACATTTTTAGCTGGAAAGACTAATAAATTCCCAGCACTCAGTTCAGTAGCTGCAAAACATGAACTTACTTTTCAAAATATTTGCTCAGGAAGTCATCTTAATTTGACAACCCAGGCACACATTACCTGTAGTTTCTTGGTGTGCTGAGGATGTTCTGCACTGTTTTAAATTGTATTTTACTTTATTATTATTACTTTTTGTATTTTTAAAGATTTTTATGCATTATTTTCAGAGAGAAGGGCAGGGAGGGAGGAAGAAAGGGAGAGAAGCATCAATGTAGGGTTGCCTTTCACCTGCCTCCAGCTAGGACCTGGCTGGAGACGTGACTTGCAACCTGGTTATGTGCCCTGACTAGGATTCCACCCCAATGACCTTTGGGTTCTCAGGCAACACCAATCCACTGAGTCACACCAGCCTAAAATACAGGGTAAAATGTATTTTAGCGTGTGTTGAAATGTTTCTGCTAATCCCTCTGCCTTTAGTCTCCTCATTTAACTCCATCTTTTAAACAGCTCCTTTAATATATCTTACCAGTTCAGTACCAGCTATGTGATCAGTATCAGTACACATAATTAGTATGGGACATTTGCAGGTTGGTTCTAAGTCTTAGTGTTACTGATTGTGTCTTAATGTCATATACTTTGCTAGTTGTTAATGAAGGTGATAAAGTCACTCCCTCTCAAAAAAACAGGTTGCAGTAGTATTCTTAGAGCTTTGATGGGTGTTGTCATTTACATTTATACAATATAATTAACATAATGTTAATATATAATATAGCATTGCATATTTCATATAAATAAAATAATTATATACAATGATACATAGTATATATGTACTTGATGTAAGTAAAATTCAAGAGTACATTTGTATACAAAAATTACTTATTTCTCAAAAGATGTAGCATTCATGATTTGGTTTGCTTCTGTTAGAGTTAAATATATTTTGATGAGAGAGGGAAAATCACTTGGTGATTATTTTAAGAATGTAATTTCCTGTGAAAATTACATCTCATCATTCCATTTCCCTCTTGCTGGTTTGTGACATCAGACTTACTTTACATGGTCTTCCAAAGCATAGCACTGAATGCACATTAATTCAGAGTCATTGTAATTTCCTTGTGCAACTGTCTTGGAGTTTGTTCTATTTCATGTAAAAGATCCAGATGGCAACAATTCTTATGAAATAAATAATTCAACATAATTTGGACAAACACTTATGATTATATCTGTATCTGATATTGAGGAAGTGAAAGGAGTTTGATATATTATGATACAACTCAAGCTTTTGAAAATAAAAGTACTTTTTCCAAGTTTGAACTATTGTTTGCCTACTTGCTCCTTTTCTGTTGTTGAGCATATTTTTGAATCAAAGTTTTGGATTTAGATTCTCACTAACAACATAGGGTTGATAAGAGCTACCTTTCAAGGGTGTTTTAAAGCCAAGATAATGTGTCTATAAGGTGTGCTTCTCACAATTACACTCAAATAATTTTAGCTCTCTCTCTTTTTTTTCTTTAAATATTTTATTATTTCCAGAGAGAGAGGAAGGGAGAGAGGCAGAGAGGGAGGGAAACATCAACATGTGGTTGTCTTTCACCTGCCTCCAGCTGCAGACCTGGCTGGAAATCTGGCTTGCAACCTGGGTATGTGTCCTGGCTGGGGAATTGAACCAGAATTTTAGCTCTCTTTATTAGTATAGTCTTAAAGTCAAAACAATAAAATCATTACAGTATTATCCAAATATACATACTGATGCTACTCAACTTACAATGGAGTTATATCCTGATAAACCCATTTTAACTTCAAAATATTGTAAGTCAAAGCTGCATTTAATGCACTTAACCCACCAAACATCATATCTTAGCCTAGTCTGACTGAACCATGCTCAGAACACTTACATTAGTTTACAGCTGCTCCAAATCATCTCACTGCTGCTGTCTAGCATCTTATGAGAATACTATATTATCACCAGACCAGGACAAAATAGGAATTCAGAACTGGGAGAAGAGTTTCTACTAAATGCATATCATTTTCACACCTTTGTCAAGTAGAACAATTACTTTTACTTAATTGTTAAGTAGAAGACTATTTGATTTATCACATAGCAACGTATGTATGATTTTCTTTATAATAAACATGACAAGTGTTTTTAGAAAGAAAATAATTTTTCTCTTATATATTTTCTAGAAACTTGACCCATTGCTTCATCATGACCACAAGTATAACTTTCCTCTTACCCATGAGAGTGTAATTCTAAGGTTGTGAGTTTTTTCGTTCTCAGGTGTTTCTCTGTCCACAGTTAGATTCCTGCTGGACATTTTTGGCTATAAACACAATACACTCTGTTCTTTAACATCTCTAATTTATTCTAGGACTTCAGCCTTGAGTTGGATCTTGATCACCCTTATTAAGGACTCAGGTTTTATAAATTACCCCTTTTCTGTCAGATCTCTAACCCTCTCTAGCTGTTGGAATGTGTATCTCTTTTTGCATTGGGACAAACCTAGATTTCACATTTTCTCCATTGCTTTCCACTCTATGGATTATGGTATAACTCTAGATCGTGAGTCTTTTCAGCATTATTGTACTAAAATTCATCTCCAGCCTACCTTTCATAATAGAGTGGTATCTGTTTAGGATGATTATCTCTGCTAAATGTGAAAAATAATTTATTTAGAAATCTTCTAGTTTCCCTGAAGCATTGAATGCCACTGATTGATTGGTTTGAGAGACACTGGAAAATCTGAAAGTTTCAGGATATACCATTCTCAGACATTATATATACTACTTTAGCATATTATTCCTGCAAGTGTTGTCTCAAATTGTTTTAGGCAATAATAAAATATATGCTTCTACAGGAAATAAGTCTAGAGTGAGACAGTCTTCAGGTATGGTTCTTTGAGCTGTTTAACAGCATCTTTATGGCCATGGCTCTTTCTAACCTTCTTCTTTTCTGTTAGTTCATTCTCAGGCTGGTAGTAAGATGCCATACTCTTCCCAATTTTCATATTCCAAGGCACAAGCACACCCTGAGGAAAATGACAATCCTATTTCTTTTTGTCGTCTCTCTTAAATGCAAAAAAACCCATTTTTCCTGAAGTTTCTGAGTCCACCATCACCAGTCATGATTGTGGGATCCCAGTTTTCCCCTCCACCAGTCTCTGGCAAGATAGGGGAGATTATCCCAAAATAGGTTATGACACTGCAATCATCTCCTCCTAAGGCATAATGGAAGTAGGAGAATAAATTAACATCTATTAAGAAGAAGAATGACATCAATGTTTTCTGGGGTAGGCAAACAATATCTGCAACAATCTTAAGATAGCATTATTCCTCAACATGTTCACGTAAAAAATTTCAAGATGTCCTTGTCTATCATGTTAGAGGTGTTTAAATTATCCTCTTGTTGAAAATGGGTACCATCAAGTGCTTTGAGCAGAGATGCAAGATGACCAGGTTTTCATCGAAAGGATAACCTTTACAAAAGTGTGAAGAAGTGGAGTTAGGGTGTTATGTATGGTGTGTGTGTGTACATGGTGGGGAAAGCTACATGCGGGAAGGACTTCCAGAAAGCCCCAAAAGGTTTTTTTTTTTTTAGAAAGTGCAGTTGCTCCAACATGGATGGAAGAAAAGGGAAGTGCATATTGCCACTTTACCACTGTCTCTTCTTTCAGAAGAAACAGTTTCTACCTGGAGTTTTCTCCTCTTAGAAACAAACTTCCAAATGACAGTTGGTTGTACTGCCCCTGTACCTGGGGATGGGAGAAATGGAAAAATAAAGTGTAAGTTCCAAATGCATGAACATGAGATGCAAAGAGGTGTTTTCAACACCACTTCCATGAGAAAACAAAAATTGAATTTAAATAGCAGATTCAATGATGATAGGAAAATTGAACGGAGCCTAAGAGAGACACATTTATCATGGGTAAGGAAACTACTTTACATATACATCATTAGACCATTTTCTTGACTTTTATGTAAGGATGGTAAAGATGCCAAACTTGGTGATCAGACAGATCAGTATGTGTTCTGCACAGACTTGGTCTCAAATTCTATCTCTATGCCTATTAGTGTGTTGCACATAATGATTTAGGGAATGGATATGGGTTTTATCTCAGTTTTGTTGCTCAGTGGTTATGATCATGAGCAATATGTTTGACTTCTCTATGTACCTTAATCTTCTGATCTGTAAAATGGAAATAATGACAGTACTTAACATAATGTATGAAGTTAAAACTGGGCATATTTTACTAGTGTTGGTTTATACTTCATTATTTTTCCCTCTTTTTTATTTTAAAGTTGTCTCCTTAGTAAGTGTGGAAAAACAATCATACATTTAAAGATGTATTTAAAAATTCTGACAATTACAAAAATTGAAGAGATTAACATCTCTATGATAATTGATCTTTTAATGCTTTTGTTTTGGATTCCTTTATATTCTATATCACCTCATTAAATTACCGAGGGTGTGTGGCCTTGTCATATGCATTTTTATAAAGTATGACAAGAGACTATAGGCTCATTATGTATGTACAGTGAATTTCACTCTGTGATCTGGGAGCATGACTGGAAATAATTTGAATGCTTAAGTGATATTTAACTTTTCTGAGGTCTCTTCTTATAATATAATAGAATAAAAAAAGAGCATGATGTAAATACATACATGTGCTACTTAAAATGTTCTGCACGTTAGCAGCATTAGTCAACCATCACTTTAGCAATACTTTTGCATATATTTTCTTATTTTTTCTTGTAGAAAGTAAAAGTATTTATGTATTTATTTTCATGGTCTATTCAGATTAAAGAATAAAGGAAAAATAAAGGTCTATATCTCCACCATTTAGATGAAGAAATAGTTCCTCTGTTGCCCTTCATGTTGTCTTTCTAATTCCCCCATGTTCAATGCTTGAGGTGCATGGTCAGCTCTCTAAATGTTGCCAAATATACCAAGTTGATAGTACCAATGTCACTTCCACCACTTTCTGCAATCCTTAGCAACATCTGCAATTAAAACATTTTTTGATTTAACTGTCCCCATTTAAAATAAATTTCATTTTTTTTGCCTCAGTGTTTTTTCCTGATTTTATTAAGTTTGATTATATTTTGATATATTTATGGGCAAACTGATTCTCTTCTATAAAATGCCTCATCATATCTTTTAACAATTTTACTATCTGATTGTTTTATATATTGTAATGACTGATAGATCTTTATATTATGATTAAATATTTTTGGTTGAGTATAGTGTTATCTTGATATGGAGTTTTTCTTTTTAATGTATGCTACTTAGGAATTTAAGATAGCCCATGTTATAAACCTTCCCATTATAACTTGTGTCACAGTCCTTCCACATGCAGAATACACCAGCATTCTATCTACTGTGTTTGAAAAGTTGTATAGCTTTATCTTTTTAATTCTTTATGTGAGTTATTTGAGTTTTGTACATGCTGTGAACTAAGTATCTGGTTTCAGTTTCTTTCACATGGAGAACTTATTTTTCTAAAATACTTACTGTTTTTGTACGGTTTTTCTCTACAGTAAACAATATGATTTTGAAATTATAGAATTAACCAATTGATAGTGTCATGCTTGTGTAATCTCATTGATAAACATTTTAGAATTATCTGAAGTACCTGTTCTGGGATAAGCCATGTCTCTCATATGTTCTTTCACCTGACATGGGCTCAGAGCAGCTCCTTTGTCTATTCCCACACAAATACAAAAGAATCTTAATTGCTACATTTTTATCATCTGTCTTAATAGCTGATGGAGAAACTGTGTCTACACTGCTATTTTTTTTGTAGTCTCACTTACTTAGTCTTGGCCATTTTCTTCTGCATTTATTGTATTTCCTTTTATTTGTGGGTGAAAAAAAATTGTGTTGCTCTTAATAGTCACTTAGGAAACATTATCTTTTTTCTATTAAATCCTCTGTTTACAGGAATATGTAATACCTTTCTTTCTCTTTCTTCCTCTCTGCATTTATTTATCTATTACATCTTTTAAAAAAAACATTGTAATTTTTATCACTTAGTATATCTCTGCTTTAAATTTTTATGCAAATTTCTCTTATCAGATCAAATAGAGTGATGTGTTATTACATATTATCAAATTTTATATATAGGTTTATATGGTATTTTCTCTAATATTATCTTTATTATAGGGAATCACGATAATTGAGTGATACTAAACTATTCTTACGGTCATGATATTTACCAAATAGGTCATCATGTGTTAACACTTTTAATGCATTACTTAACTCAATTTACTAACACTTAGATTAAGATTCTTAAATCATTATGAGTGAAAGAAATGTACAATTATTTTTTCCACTACTTTTATTTTTATCAAGGTTATATTATATTTGAAAATAAGTTTAACATTGAATATTTTTTTCTATTATCTAAAGAAGTTTTATAAGCTTACAATTAACTAGTCACTGATATTTTGTGGAACTAAAGCTCTTCTAGACCTGGTGTTATTGAAGAAAACATTAATTATTGACTAATTAAAAATAAGTTTTAGTACTATTTAATATTCCATATCTTTTGAATATAATAGTTATTCAATTTTGATATTTAATTTATAATAGTTTATCTGAATTTTTATGTTATTGGCATAAAGTTATTAATTGAATTCATATTTTAATAGTTTATGCTGTAACAGTTAATTTATCATCTTTTGATTCCAATAACATATTTTATTTATTAGTAATCAGCGGTTTATCTAATTTGTTATTTGTTTTAAAAAAAATCAATTTTCAGCAGGGCAATTATTGCTACAGGAATGCTTTTTCTATTTCATTAGTTTCTGTTCTCATTATTATTTTCTTCCTTTTTCTTAATTTGGATGTATTCTGTGGGCTTTTTTGTTGTTGTTGCTGCTGTTCTTTAGAACTATAGTTTGGAAGCTTATGTTCATGCATTTGGAAATGATTCATTATTCTGTTCTATCAGAATTCAGAAGGAAACCGACCAGACACTGGGGAGGTGCAGGAATACGGTCCTTTATTCATGTGTGATCCCAGAGGAGAAGCTCTCCAAATTCTGGGCCCCGAGCTGGGGCAAGCAGCAACTTTTATAGCTGAAGCTTTACTTCGTAGCCTACGTGGCGCAAGCGGGTGTACAGAAGCAAATGTAGCAGTTAGACCTAGTTTTCAGCATGTTTCTTATCACTCAAGCTGGCTGCCACCCAAGAGCCAAGGCCGTTAAGGGGGCTTCCTTACATCCCCCTTACAATACTATGTCATATTTCAGAATATATCTTGAGAACATACTTTCATTTATATCAACGTTATATGCTCAAAATGATGTAATATTATTTGACATTGAAATGCATTAATATTAGGTGTTAGTAAGTGTAGTAAAGACTGACACCTGCTTTTCTGAGAAAAGAATGTATTTCTGCCTGAAAAATAACATTGACTTAATATTATTTACCCCACAATGTGAAATACAAGAAAAGAATGAATTGTTATTCTCTCTGCAAATACACAGTTTTGTTAGTTGTGCACTGAGTAGGCCAAATAAACTCTAGAAACGTGTTGAATGGCGTGAGAGACTTTACAGGTTTCCAGACACACACACACACACACACACACACACACACACTTTCAGCTCTCTTCCTAATGTCCCATGATGATATTTAAATAAAGTAAAAATATACAATTCTATCAAAGCATAGAATATTTTTAAATTGAATTTGTTGGGGTCATATTGGTTCACAAAACCATAGTTTTCAAGTGTACAACTCAATATAACATATTTGCACACTGCATCATACACCCATTGTTCTAAGCAAAGTCTCTCTGTTTCCCTTCCCTCCTTCTCCCCTTGCACTTATCCACCTATGCCCTTCCCCTCTGGGTATCACCACACTGTTGTCTGGGTCTATGTATTGTATCTATATTTTTATTTTTCACTGAATTGATGATTTACTATTGTAGAGTCAAATATTAGGATCAAAGTTAAAAGCTAGTTTGTTTCCAGAAAACAAATAAGCAGAGCTGCAGATTTTCCAAAATGATGCTGTGTCCAAGACTCATAAAAGCAAAGGATGCAGAAGAGGTCTTCTGTGCTGATACTCAAAACAAGTGTTATTTTATGTTGCTATGAAGCCACAAGAAGGAACAAACATTGAACTAATGTGTAATTTGTTAAGCACTTTTTTATTTGGATATTTTTTTATGAAAAGTAATATTTTTAAAAAATATTTTATTTCATTATTTTTAGAAAGAGTGGAAGGGAGAGAGGCAGAGAGGGAGAGAGACATCAATGTATGGTTGCTTTTCACCTGCCTCCAGGCACAGACCTGACTGGAGACCTGGTTTGCAACCTGGTTATGTGCCCTGGCTGGGGAATCGAACCTGAGACCTTTGGGTTCGCAGGCCGGCGCCTTATCCACTGTGCTACCTACCAGCCAGGGCTAAAAAGTAATATGTTAAAAGATATATCTTCCCACACACTTGGTTGGAAAATTCATTGGCATTCTCTAAGCTAACAGAGAAAGTTTCTTCATGAAGGTGTCTATGACCAAGAAATTTTGGTAGATCTAGGACTTGCAGGCATGTCTCCATGCAAAATGATCAAACTGAATACTAGTCCCTGAACATCATTTTTTCAGATATAACATATACCTAGTTGGTCTGAACTTTGGGCCTATCTGAAATCTCTCTGCATTAATTGCACTTACCATTGAAGAAATAAATATTTTATTTCCTATGTTTAGAACATAATTTATGGCTGTTGTGTTGAATAAAGGTGGAGCATTTTAAAATACCAAAAAAAAAAAAAAAAAAAGGGAAAAAAGTGATATTGAAACTAATGTACCCCCAAAATATTTTAGAATGATTGGGGCTTAGGTAGTATTAACAAATTTGTTTCTGACTACTTAGTACATTTTCTCCATCATATTATACCTGTTTCAGAAATGTAAAAGTGAGTAATAACCAGTGTTAATGTGCTAAGACACTAGAAAAAAGCCCTGTTAATGTGCTAGGACACTAGAAAAGAGTTGGGTAATGCTGGATATTGTGTTGGATAGAAGTAAAATAATAAGTAACCAATATGATAATCCATTGTTACTTAAAAATGTCCTTATTCAAGCACCCCCTTCCATTAATTCTACTTGAAATCTAAGGAGCTAAAAAGAATGGAACCACTGAAAAATCCCCATGTCAAAAACATGAGCAACTTTATAACTCACATGAAGAGACTATATAAGAACTTGGAGTTTATCTATACATGTCTAGCATTTTTCTACATTAGAATCACAAACTCATAATATCGATACATGCTTTTATAAATTACAGTTTTAAAGTTGCTCTAATTTTTAATGAAATTTATTCTGATGATTTCTCAGTACTTTCATATCTCAAGAGGGTTAAAATGTTTAGCATTCCTATAATTCATTTAAAAGTACAGTGTGTGTTTAGCTCACTGAAATTCTGTCCAATTGAAAAAAAGTCCTTTGCCTCTTACATTTAGCTACCTTGTCAAAATGTTTATTGTAATGTTTTCTAAAGAATTTTTTAAATGACAGTTTATTTTTTCATTGTGTTCTTAGCAAAGAATTGCTTCAGCAATGAGTTTAGGTATCCATGCAATAATTTTCTGATTTCATTTGGATATTATATTACAAGAAATTTTTTGTATCTTCTTTCTTCCTTATAAGGGGAATTATTTATATTCAGGATTCATTAATGTAAACCTCAAAAATGGTTCTAGAAGATTAAAGAGAGTCTAGAAGAAAGTGATTTGTCATTCTAAATATATTTCTATATTTGTAAAGACAAATGAATAGGTGTATTTTTTCAAGCATAAATTTTCTAATTTTATACAAGTTGTACAAGAAGATGTTTTAAAAGAGGGAGAGTATTTTTTCATCATACTTGTAATTTATAAGCTGACAATTAAAAATGTATTTCACTAGGCTCTCTTCAGATTGTTGAATTACATGTACAAACTCTTTAAGAGAAAGTGGTAATAGAAAACCAAGTGTAGAATATTAAAACAATTACCTTAACCAAAATAACCCCAATTAAAAATGCACTTGGAGACACTATCCCCAAAATCTGTTATTAAAGGTTTTACATGTGCGGGCTTGGTTTAAAAGAATTGAATAAAATAATATCACTAAAGTTTGAGAGTTTTAATATCTCTATTTAAACATATCACTCTTAAACTTAAGCATATTTTAAAATTAATAGGGTTTGGTCCATTTATTTATATGACAGGTAAAATGAAATAAATATATTTTGGAATTTTCTTTGTCAGTAATTATTTGTTATTTTGCCACAAATGTTATGAGAATATGACCTCTGTAGCCCTGTGTACTTTTGTAGCATGTTAATATTATTAGATTATTTTCCATTTAAAAAAGTATTTATGTGTAATATGCATGTATGTCAGTATATGGGTATATACCTATGTGTATATATGTATATGTGCAAATGTATATACACTTATGTATGTATATACATGAAAATTGAATGTTTTAGACTCTAGATTCTTTACTTTACATCCAAATCCCTGGATGTGGTCTCAGAGACACAAAATAACTCAACAACAGTCAAATATTTTGTAGATGATAGAGCTGGAGTAAAACCTCAATGTCCTGACCCTCAGAGTGGTGACATTTGATTACTCCCATGAAGGAATGGAAGAAACTTAAAATTGAAGGCATCAGGCTAGGGTTCTAGTACCACTTCTGCCTCTAAATAAATCTGTGACTTTGGTCATGTCCATTACACTTTCTGAATTTCACTTTTCTTATCTGCTTTGTGGAGGATAAAATAAGTTATCATTGTCATGGAGATCAGCTGGTATAATAAAAGAAATTGACTTCAAATTTCTCTAGAGCTATTAAGCACCAACCATGTCACCATCAACAACCCTTTTTTTCAATGTAGATGTTTCTGAAATGAATTTACAAATATGGAAGCAGTGTTAAATGTCTCATTTAATTAATAATATGATATTACCCCCTGTGGGCTTAAAACTCAAATTTATATTGAGAACATTGAAACTATGTACCCCACCTAAGCTAGATGAGATAATACCCAGCTCTTATTTCTTTGCTTCTCTAGATTGGTGGCTCAACAAATTAGAAAACTATACCTCTAAGGATGGAAACCTCTTGGTGAATCTGTTTGGCAAGTATTTCTTTTGCTTTTTTTTTTTTTTTTTTTCATTACTTTAAAAAGAGGGGAAGTGAGAGAGGCAGAGAGGGAGAAAGACATCAATGTATGGTTGCTTTTCACCTGCCTCCAGCTACAGACCTGACTGGAAACCTGGTTTGCAACCTGATTATATGTGCCCTGGCTGGGGAATCGAACCTGCGACCTTTGGGTTCGCAGGCTGGCACCTTATCCACTGTGTTACCAGCTTATTTTGCTTTTATAGGTCTCAGTAAGGGTTACTGAGTAGCATCAGGTGCAAAGAACATGGCTTCGATCTTTTGTGCCTACAGTTTTGAGCCCTCTTCTCCCAAAGCCCTGCTAATGGTGGTATGTGTCATGCACAATAGAAACCATGGCCAAGCGTAGCAGCTCTCCAACTGGGCACACAAAGCTTGTGGGGTTCACTCACTATTGGTCTTACATATGCCTCGTATCAACACTGCTTCTTCCTTATAGAACACATAATCAGCTATTAGAAAAATTAGGAAGAATAGCGTTGTTCTAATGTGGAAAAATATCTGCTTGCATAAAGGAAGAAAGCAAAATTGAAAGATGAGGCAAAATAAAGTTCTGGTAGCAGTCAATGCGGGAAACAGCTGCAGCGAAGATGGTAATAAGAGAGAAAGCATAATTAAACCAGATGTTTTAAAATGTATAATTTTAAATGATGAACAACATTGATTTAAAATATAAACGTAAATAAAAGTGGATGGATGGGAAGCCTAATTAAAACGAAAAGAAACAAAAATAAACTTGGTGAAAACTAAATTAGAACGAGAGACAATAATTGACTTTGCTTAGCCAACAAAATATTAGCTAGTGGAGGTTTTTTCCCTTGATTTTAGTTTTAGTGCTGCTTAATCAAACATTCATTTAACAGGGTCTCAGTAGGCATTTCAGAAAAGGAAACAGAAAATGTGTTCTTTCAACAGCTTAAAATATAGTTCGAGTTACCGTATGCAATACTTTCACAAAATTCTACTCTCCTAGGTACTAGGGGACTCTCACCAGTGAGCTAACTTAACAACTTTAATTTAAACCCATTGTTCTCTGTTGTCTCATTTTACCCTAAATTCTCTGCTGACCTGGATCGAAGTTTCCTTTCATCTGAAACTAAATCCCGCTGTATTCCCTAGGCAACCATAGGCCATGTCTTCCTCTTTCTAACCTTGCTTCTCCCTCATTTTTATTTGAGTGTCATTCCCTGCTTGTACTTTATTGCATTAACTGCTGTGAATTCTGGTAATTGTCACAGTGCCACAAATACTGATGCATAGGCTGTCCACATCAGGGACTGTCACCCAGGCAAGGAGCAGTGACTGAAGTCATTGGAAAAAGAGAGAAAGGTCCCTGGGGAGAACAGTGATTGTTGGAAGGTTGGCTTTGTATCAAAGGAGAGAAGGTGAGTGCATCCAGAGGTGGAACTGACATTGCTGCAAACCTGGGGAACAGCTGGGGGCCTCTTTTGGAAGCACTGATTTCTTGTAGGCATTTTGTCATTAGACAGTCTATTTGATTTAGCTGAAATTTTAGAATATACAACTCTCCTCCAAAGCAACTATCTTTACTGAGATAAAGTTTTAGAGAAAACCGTATCTCTCAAAGAATTGATACAGTACTAACTGTAACACAATTTTGAATATTCTAAGTAAATAGAATGATGACATTTTTATTATATTGCTGAAACTGAACAAATATATCACACAGATTAAACTAAAAAGTCCACTTGCAAGCTGTCATTGCAAATATGGGGCGATGGAATGGCACAAAAAAAACTATTCTAAAATTCTACCCAGTGTTTAATTTATAGAGAAATGACCAAGTAATGACATAGAGAAGCCAAGGTCATTGAAAAAAGAATTCACTGGTGTTTATGGTGAAATTTGAAAATTCAAGAATTCTTATCACGAGGAATAAAACATTTTTTTGTATCTACATGAGATGAGAAATGTTAAGTAAACTTATTGTGATAATCTGCGCACCTTAAATTTATACAGTGCTGTATGTCAATTATAGTCTCAATAAAGTTGGTAAAAAAGAAGGAAGAATTTAAAATTTGTTACTTACATTTCTTGAGAGAGCAACTCACCCTACCACAACACAGGACAAATATCAGGATGGCCAAAGACAGAACACACACACACGCGCACACACACACACACACACACGTATATTCTTGTACACGAAGAACTGGCATCTTTTTTTTATCAATAGTAACAATATAAATGTTTATCTCATTTTGTCTTATCTAATAAAATTGCTTAAGTTTTAATGACATATATATATATTATTTTGTAAATGGTAGCACTTTATTTCATAAATACAGTGTGTGCTTTGCATGTCACAAAGATTAATTATTTACCCCTTAGTACAAGCTCATTAGGCAAGCATCATTCTTAGTTCACAGGAAAGGAACAATAGTGAGTCACAGGGAATGATAAGTACACAGCCCAAGGTGACATGGCTAGTAAGTGAGAGATCAACAATCAGTGAGCCACAGGGAATGGTAAGTACACTGCGCAAGGTGACCTAGCTAGTGAGTGAGAGACCAACCATCTGACTTAGGCCACCAGACTCCAGACAGTGCTTTTTCCTTTCCTTTCTTTTTCCTTTCCTTTTCCTTTCTTTTCTTTTTTAAATCCTCACTGGAAGATACGATTTTTTATTAATTTTAGAGAGAGGAAGGGGAAGAGGGAGCCCTGACCTGGGAAGAAATCCACAGCCTAGGTATGAGCCCCAATCAGGAAGGAGTCAAACCTGTGACCTTTTGGTGTAGGCCACAGCACTCCAACGAACCAAGCCACCTAGCCAGGGCTGTTTTCCTAACGTTGTACACTGAGTACCTTGTGTGTAATGTATACATTAATTAATTAGTGAGCATTTTTTAAAAATCCAACAGCTCTCTAATGTTCACTACATTCAAGAGTTCACATGTACTAATTTTTCAGCCCTTATAACATTATTAGTCAGAACCAAAATCCTATAGGTATTGAATCACTGTCTTAAAGCTGTTTAGTGGTCTTGTTTATGTATCCAGTCCTTTTATATAAAATTGGTAAAAATATTCACTAAACTTTTAAAAGTGATCTTTTTTATTTCTTTTGATTTTTTTTTTTTGATATAAAGAATGAAATTAGGGCAAAAGAGGACCATATTAAAAAGATATGTGTACATGTATACATACATTTAATATATATACATCACTAGATTTATAATAGATAATTGTTAAACTTACAGCAAAATACCTTTGGAATTATATAACATAATAAAATGATCTATTTTGCTGTGAGGCTTTTAGAAAATGTACTGCCTACATGTCTTTCCCTGTATCCTTTGGGTGTAGGCAGATAATGTTGGCCAATAGCACAGTGTTCTCAGAGGGATTTCTGTTATCTCCCACACTCAGAAGCAGACCTTTTGTAAGCTGACTATTGACTGCCAAAGTATTGTCTGAAGTATGTATGGTTAATACTCATTTCCAAGGAAAATAAAGACTCTGATATTTGTCTCCTCCTGAGTATAAATAGAAAGCAAAACAAGAATTATGATCAATAAACTGGCAAAAATGTTTCTAATCTTCAAAGGAAGGATGTGATATTTGTTTTGTTGTTATTTTCATTTTTCCTCCCTAAAGGAATATAAGCATAGTGTTTCACAGCTGATCCCATAAAAAAAGGAAAAAATCTTCCAAAAATATGCTGTTATAAGTTCTTTGAGGTAGAGTCTAAATTGAAGATTCAGAGAAAATATATAATATTAACTGCAATTGTTCTGCAGAACAAATTATAACATGTATAAACACAATAAGAATGTAAAAAGAAAATATCTTACATATTAATGTATATCTTTTTTAAAGTTAATCTAAAGATGGTCAGAAAGAAAGAATGAGAACTGGTTTATATTACAACAGCTATAACAAAGTTCTGCTGTGTTATATAATAATTTAAGAACGGACACTATTTGCAGGGATCTGAAATCACCAACCAAGAAATGTTATTTATGTGGAAACTGTTCATAGTTATAAGAAATCTGGGTAATCTACTTCAAATTGTAATATATACACACAATGTATATTATCTCTCTCCCTTCTCACCGGCATCTCTCTGCAACCAGGTAAACAAATGAAACACTTTTACTGACTTAAAAAGTTATTAATCATCAATTATATTACCAATAATTGCAAAAGTGGAAACCTATCTTGAAGATAGGAATACAATTACTGTTTAAGAGTTTATCCATTGTCCTGTTTTCTGGTTTTAAAATCAGAATTAATGCGATGTTCCAATGCATATTTTAGAAAATAGACATACATAAAACATAAAATCTACACATATTATAACATAAAGCACAGGCCTCTGAGCTTTACAGCCCACACACTGTAACAATTGTTCTATTTCTATATATACTGGCAGGCTTATTGACCAGGAAATAAGAACTGCACTCTCTTGACTCGGTGCAGTTCTATTTTTTGTTTTAATTTTGAGGGAATATATTATGCTGTTTTGGGATTGTCAGAAAAAAAGATTACCTTCTTCCATGAGAAAAGTATCACTATTTTGGATGAAAGTTATAAATTTGTGTTTAAGAACCATGTATTTCCTTCCACTGAGAATTCTTATCGCTTATTCTTGAACTCATTTTTTAAAGTTCCTCTTTTAATTTTATTTCATTTATTAATCTCTATTTTGCAATGCAAGTATAAATAGTAACACTGTGCTAACTTAATATGACATTTCATTTGTTATTGCTCCTTAGAGAAATAAAAATGTCCACAATGTTACAAAGTTATTACATCCTGTCTTGAAATTCTTAATACAGTGGACCAAGGGGCCTTACATTTTCATTTTGAACTGGACCTCACCAGTTTATGCAACTGGTTCTTGTCCCCAAATTTCAATTATATCAATTGATGCAATATTCCACCAAGGATGCAACAATTTGCCAGAGTTCAATGATAAAATGAAAATGGTATATACAGGAGTAAATCATTACCTGTGGCTGTAGTGGAAAACATCATAACCATGCTTAGATCTGTATTTGGGACTTACATAGAAACCCTCAGAAGAACTGATACCTTCTATGGCCTAATTATCTAAAATTGGACAATTTTCTCCATCAGTAAAGCAAAACATGTCACTGGTAGGTTAGTAAGAAGCTAGGAAAATTCCCTGGCCAATAGAATGGAGAAACTGAGACAAATAGTTAAACAAATGGCTGAGCAACAAGCAGCCAACTAATAAATCACAAGACCAGATCCTCTCTAACCAAAGACACTCAGGAGCAAATGGTTTAGATCTCTCCCCAACCACAAATCAGGTAGCTTAAATCACCCCAGTCAGAGAGATAGATAGCAGAGAACCAATTAGTGCCATAGTGCCAAACAATCCCAAGAATGGATGAAGGCAGTGGAATAAATAACAAAAAACCTAATTAGAAGCAGGGAAATCTAAGAGAGAGGCGAAGCTAGTCAGAAAAGTATCCCAAACCCCCACTGTATGTTCATGTTGATGCATCAACATATTAAAGAACACATCTGAGGAGCTGATTAAAATTCCAATTGAGACCTGTCCTAAAATTTCCATCTGCAGAAACCATAAACACCTCCAGGCAAAGGATGCTGGTGCTGTGCTCTACCTTGAGCACACCAGGCCTCCCTTTGCTCAGGTGCACACTTGTACTTTTTTTTCTCCAAAGCTCCCAGGGCCCTCCTCTTGCCTCAATTTTCTGAGTCCATGCATCCCTGCCTTGAGTCACACTTGTTGCTGTGATGGTGCTTCTTCTGTCACAGTAGGTAGTTAACTAGTTATTAACAAGAAAGAGGGCATAAGGAATTAGACAAAAAGATCTGAGGTTGTTTGTTTTTCTGGCATTGACTCTGTAGATAACAAAATTAAGTGGGCAAAGTCTACACATTGGACAGAACTGACAATATAGCTAACGTTATAGGAAGATTTGGGGTCTTACTCTTAATGTAATGTTTGGAAATTTATGGCTTTGTCACATTGTTGGCCATCTGAACCCTGCCTTATTAGATGGTAGGACACATGAATGGAAAACAACATTTTGAATAGCCCCATGAGAATTCCAAGGAAGAGTTAAAGTGTGCCATGCTTCTCCCTTCTAAAAAAAGCTTGGGTTGTATTCAGAATTCCTGGGAATTGCTACATGGTAAAGTGTTGAGATTGGTCTTTGACAATCTCAATTATGCATCTTTACAAAGAAGAGTAACATATTTTTTTGTCGTTTACTAAAGCTTTTATTTTGATTTTAAAAACGTTACAGAATTATAATAGGAAATAAATCATCTAAAGATGCATTGCATAAAACTATTGAAGAATAAGAAACTCCCCTGCCCCCTAAAATAAAAATAGTGAATTACATAGGAGCTTTTAAAGTAATTCCTGTTGACTTTAAATGGATCCCGATTGGAATAGGCAACTATTCTACTTTGGGTTTTCATTATCTTGAGAATGAAAACACTGCTGAGAATTCCATTAACTGCAGAACCACATTGTGACATTGTGTTTTAATTTTGTCCTCTGGGCTACATTTCATTAGACTGGGGTGCATGCACTTTAAAGCTAACAAACTTGAAAGAACATCATGTGGGTTCATCATATGCTTTACCACTTGAAGTGCATGGGCTTGATTGAGAATTGAAGGAGCATTTAAATACCTACTAATAAACTCAGAGAGGGTGATAAAAGGAACGGATGGCTGTCTCCATTAAATTGGATAGATGGATACTTTGATTTTGAGGGATAGCAGAAAGCACTGGCACTTATTCTAATATTCCATTAAGATGTAGCTATGCAGGAAGATAACGCTTGTCCAAGTAACAGTGAGGGAGAAAAGTGACTAGCAAAATAGAAAAGCTAGACTAGCTTAGAAAGGAAGGTTTCTTAACTACATGACACATGTCCATTCATTTTTCTTTCACACAAATTCCAAATATGGAGGGGCTAGGGTATTTGAGAGCTGGGTGGGCCCTTAAAAACTGAGATCTTACCCTGCTTTGCAATTACCAGTCCTATATTCTTTACAAATTTAAACAAATATGGTGATGTGTGAAGTATGCTGTGCTTATGAGTTTATTTAGGTAATTATTCTGGATCTAAGTTGGTTGGTGCTCATTGGATAGAGTAGGTGCAGCAATATACCATATAATTGTTTGGGGTCTAATGAGATACCCTACAGAAAGTACTCAGTAGAGTGACTTTTTATTTATTTTTAATTTTTAATTTAAAAAATTAATTTACTGTTGTTGTATTACACTTATTCCATTTTTTCTGCCTTGCTCTCCCCTGTCTCACCCTCCCTATTCCTTCTCCCACAGTTAGTCCCCACATGTTGTCCATGTCCATGGGCCATTCACATTTATACTATTTGCTCGACTGAAGTATTCCCCTTCTTTGCCTCTTTCTTCACCTCCCCACACCCTTCTCCCTTCTGTACACTGTCAGTCTCTCCCTTGTTTCCATGCCTCTGGTTTTATTTTGCTTGTTTGTTTGTTTTGTTCATTAGTCTCCTGTATTAGGTGAAATCATATGGTATTTGTCTTTCACTGACTGGCTTGTTTCACTAAGCAAATACTCTCCAGTTCCATGTATGTTGTCACAAAAGGTAGGAGTTCTCTCTTTCTTTCTGCTGCATAGTGTTTCAATGTGTATATGTACCAGTTTTTTTTATTCATTCATCCATTAATGGGCATTTAGGCTCTTCCCAGCACTTGGCTATTGTAAATAGTGCTGCTATGAACATAGGGGTGCATAGGTTCTTCTGAGTTGGTGTTTCAAGTTTCTTTGGGTATAATCCTAGCAGTGGAATCACTGGAATAAAATCCTAAGCAATATTCAAATTATATTTTATTCAAAAATTTTAATTAACAAATATTTTTTTATTTATTAGCATTCTTACTAAAATGTATCCAAGAAATTGATTGAAAAAGGTTACTCTACTTAATTTCTCAACAGTTATTTCATATTTTAGTCAGAACTTAGCAAAATATCCCTTTGAGAAAGTTTTTAAAAAGGCTACTAAATACTATTCAATCAAGAATTATTGTCTTGATTCATTTCTTTGATCACATTCTTGAAATTCATTTTATCTATCTTTGTGAGACTACAGATACAAAGGTGAGAAAGCAATATTTTAAATTATGTTTCTTGTAATTTAGGTCAAGTACATATCGGTGGGTTGTGCATATAAGTTCTTTGGCTTCTCCATTTCCTATATGATTCTAAACATCCCACTCTCTGTTTTGTACCTACCAATTATGCTTCTTAATCCCTGTACCTTTTCCCTTATTCTCCCTTTTCCTCCTTCAAGCTGATAACCCTCCAAATGATCCCCATACCTATGATTTTGTTCCTGTTCTGGTTGTTTGCTTAGTTCATATTTGTTTTTATTTTTTAGATTCAGTTGTTGATAGTTGTGAGTTTGTTGTCATTTTAATGTTTATAGTTTTGATCCTATTCTTTTTCTTAAATAAGTCCCTTTATCATTTCATTTAATAATGGCTTGGTGATGATTAACTCCTTTAGCTTAACCTTGTTTGGGAAGCACTTCATCTGCCCTTCCATTCTAAATGATAGCTTTGCTGGATAGAGTAATATAAGTTGTAGGACCTTGCTTTTCATCACTTTGAATATTTTTTGCCAGTTTCTTCTTGCCAAAGATGTTCCTTTGGAGAAATCAGTTGATACTCTTATGGAGACTCCTTTGTAGGTAACTCTGTTTTTCTCTAGCTGCTTTTAGGATTCTCTCTTTATCTTTAACCTTTGGCATATTAATTATGACGTATCTTAGTGAGGTCCTTTTTAGACCCAACTTGATTGGACTCTCTGTGCTTCCTGGACTTATATGTCTATTTCCTTCACCAAATTAGGGAAGCTTTCTTTCATTATTTTTTCAAATGAGCTTTCAATTTTTTGCTCTTCTTTTCCTTTTGGCATCCTTATGATTCAGACATTGGTACATTTGGAGGTGTCACAGAGGCTTCTTATACTATCTGAATTTTTTGAATTCTTGCTTTGACTTGCTATTGTATTTGAATGCTTATTTCTTCCTTACATTCCAAATCATTGATTTGAATCCTGGTTTCTTCCTCTTCACTATTGGTTCCCTGTAGATTTTACTTTATTTCACTTGTGATCTTCATTTCTTCTTTTATGTTGTTGCTGTCCTCAGTGAGTTCTTTGAGCATCTTGATCACCAATGTTTTGAAGTCTGCCTCTGATAGGTTGGTTATCTCCATTTTGTTTAGTTTTGTTTTGATTTTTCATTTGGGCCATATTCCTTTGTCTCCTCAATATTGCATGCAGCCTCCCTATGTTTGTTTCTGTGTATTAAGTAGAGCTTTTTTGACTCTCTGTCTTAGCAGTGTGCCTTATAATAGAAAAGATACCTATAAATTGTGTGGGGAGGAGTCTTAGGTAATCACCAGGGCACCAGCAACTTGCTTCATCCTTTGTGGCTCTGTGCACAGGGAGAGCTTGGAGAGGGGACATTGCACTGCCTGGTCTCTGGAGGTTTGCTGAGCACTTGTCCCATTTCCAGTCACTTCAGCCATTTCCAATATGCGATTGACACCCTTTCAGTTGTTGCCCTGGTGCTGAATCCTAGAGTGGGTGGGTTTGTGTACATTCTAAAACCATGTGGGCCCTTAAGCAGAGTTTCCTGAAAATCTGGTAGTTTTTTCCACCATTCTAACCCCACTGGTTTTTACAGCTAGAAGTTATGGGAATTTATTTTCCTGGCTCTGGAACCCTGGCTGTGCAGTCTGAACTGGAGCTGGGGTCACTCGCTCCCAAAGTATCACTCCACATTTTTATCTACCACACATTAAGGTAGGACTATCCACTTCATACCTGCCACTGCCTCTCAGCACTACACCAAGTCTCCTTGTCTCTCTGCCCATGTCTGCCACTCCATCTCTCCTACTCATCTGGATGAATATGGTTGTTGTACTTTCATACAGTTCAATTTTCTGATAACTCTGGGTTCTATCTGTTTTGAGGTTTAGCTGTAATTCTCTCTGTGTTTGCATGAAGAGGTGAAGCATGTCTACCATGCCTCCATCTTGATGACAAGTCCCTTTAATCTTATGTTTAGTGTAATGATAGCCAATTCAAAATATTCCACATTGGAACATACATAGTATATTCTCTCTGAAACCTCATCACAGCTTTCAGTGATGAAGCCAAGATTTAGTATCATTTAAAAAAAATGCCATCTGCCATTATTCACAATTTGTGAGTGAAAAGTCCCATTTTGCTTCCTGAAATATAAATATATGTCTAAACAAAGAAGTACATAGATAATATACATATAGATGTATATCAATATTTCTTTATACATATAATTTTTAATTCATTGACACTACTTAACAGAGGATGAGCTTCTTTCTGATTATTTTATCAGATAATTAATTTTAGGTCTTTGTCAAAATCATGTTTAAATATGTTTTGTTATAAAATTTTTATTTATAAGTGAAAATAGTGTTATTCTAATTTTCTTTAATAATACATCATAATTGCAAAAGTTTCAAAACTCAGTCACCTTTTTGGCATTTAATACCACTTCTGCCATTAAAAGCCTATGTCATATGTCTGCTGAAAACTTTATGTTAGTCTTTTAATTTTATTTAGCCTTTATGATATACTTTGGCAAATATTTATTACTTCAGTTTCTAAGAGAGTCACCAATGCACTATGATACTATTCCATAAAAATTGAGCAATTTAAAAACCTATGAAATGTTTTGTTATTCATAAGAATTCTTTAATAGTCTGTATTAGATTACTAATATAGCTTTTACAGATTCACTGTGGTATCAAAATGTGTATATGTATATATAATATATGTGAACATATATATGTCAGATAATATTCATATCCATATGTATATATATACTGTATGTATTATGATTTTGCATAAAATTAATGAGTAAAACATTTTAAAGTTATGTATTTATTGCTAGAACTTTACAGAGGGCTATGATCTTCAAAGAGAACTCATCACATCCCTCAGGAGTTTCCATCAGAAAGGGTTGGTAAAATGAGAGATGTTGATTGTGGGAGGCCAGCATAGTGAAGCCATTTAAGAAAAGTTTAGTAACTTTCAAAAACCCTACAGCCACTGTTCTTCATATAGGAAATGTATGTATACATAGTTGTTTTCATGGTTCCTTATTCTATTGCTTAGTATTTATTTCAGAACTCCTCAGAGGAGGGTACATGAAACAACTTTATTAGAAATTACTTGAAAAAAAGATTAAAATTCAGATTTTTAAAGATACCTTTTAAGTCAACAGCTCTACATATCCAGATGATGTAATCCCAACTAAACTTAACAAATGTTTAGTCTAATAATTTTTAAGGGTTGCTTGTGTAAATTAAAAAAAAAAAAGAATATTCTCACTCTTGTTCATTTTTACTGTCCTTGTGAAATCATAATGCTGTCCTTAGGAAATTTGCATTTGGTACACTAAAACATATTTTTTTTCTTACCTCAGACAATATTATCAGAGAGAAAACAAATGATCTAAAACTGAGCAAACTTGCAGCAGGAAGTTCTAGTGCCTTTAATTTCTATTCTTAAAGAAAGGAAAATTCCCAATGGCAGCAAAGCGAGCAAATAACAGCAAACGTGTCTGCTCTTGTTAACGAACCAAGATTTTCATAAAATCTGTTTGCTGGCAGTAATTTTTTACACTGACAGGTTCACCATCTCACCCAGAGTCTGAGAGACAGCAGGACAGGTGAATCCACCTTGACTAACATCCTTTCTCATCAGGGTTTAGCTGCAGGAAATGTCAGGCTAAAGCTGTTTCATAGGCTGGCTATAGCATTTTAGAGAAGCAACTCTTTTTTTCCTGTACTGTATAATTTACTTTGTAATACTGAAACATGTAACTTCCAGGGGAATAAACTCTTGAAGGAAAAAAAAAAATAACACCATATTCTTTTGACCTTATTCTTTTTCATTCTCCCTGGCTTTATTAAAATGGTCATCTGAACCTTGGCCCTTTGGTAATATTTAAGCTGAGTATAGCATTTAGGACTACTTTCCTAGTCCCGTTTCTGACTGAGTCCCAGAGAAGGTAATTGCTGACCAGCCAAGTTTCCCTGACAAGGTGGCAACCATCCCCTTGACTCTGCAAGGAAAGCCTCGATTCTGAGCCAAGACCATTCAGTGTCTAGAAATAATATTTCTCTAAATGACCTGACACAGCATTCTTTCTAGAAAATTTGATGTCAGAAACAGTGTGTAAGCCCTTGAACTAAGAGGGAATAGATCAGGTCTGTTGGTTTCAGTTGCATACCTTTGCTTGCTTACGGAGAATGGCTGAGAGACTTTAAAAGTCTTCATCAAGTTGTTCTATTTAAAAAAATGTTATAGCAAGTGCAAAAAAAAGAGGGGTTACTATCAAACTCACACTTTCTCATTTGATTATCAAATGAATTGCCATTCAGATGCTGACAGACTCACTCAAGAGCACAAAGCTGATGGGAAAAAAAGAGCAAAGAGTTCTCAATGTCCAATGCCCACATTTTCCATTATGTCACATTAATGTTAATGCCATCTTTTTCTGAACAATCATTCCTTGACATAGCTTCTCTTATTTTAAAGCCAATATTAAAAGATAAGTCATGCCATTATTTTATTTAAACTAAGCTTTAAAATAAAGTGTATTGAATATTAGATATTACACTTAATTTTTGCAGCATTTCATTGATGGACATATCAGCAAAACAAAATTCTATTAGGTAAATCCCAGAGCTAACTAGTTAAAACAGATATCTTTTTAACAGATAAATAGTTTATAAGATTTTTGAATAACATTATTTGTAATAAAAGCTGGTCATTTACATTTTAATATACATTCTGATTCTTTTCCAAGTTAGTGATTCTGTTTAAGGTGATGTTCAATTTGCATTCCTGAGAATAAATACTTTTGAGTGGGACCAATTTAAGTTGAAGAATAACTCACATAAAAAGTTTCATCTGACTCAGAAATGTGACCAGCTGAAAGAAAATAAATCTAGCTTTAATCACATATTGAGGCAAAGACAAAACAGCACAGATCTTAATTGCTTTGGTTCACAAAGATGCTGATGCTCATTTAAATTCTTTTCTGGAAATGACAATCAGGACACTCCACATGATGTCTTTCGGTGACTTCATAGGACAATCATTCTCATATTATACATTTATATAGTTTTTCTCCATGGAAAAATCAAAACATTTGTTTGCTAAATAGGTTGTGCTGATTATTAGCATAAAGCCAAAAACAAGTTTTGGAGGGAGGTGAAATTATCCTATAAAGTCATGTAGAATCCATTGTTATAGAAGAGTACATTAAATAAAGTTTATGATTTTAGTATTTTTGAAGTGTACAGGTATGTGACAATAAGTACATTCACATCACTGGACAGCAATTACCAATATCTATCTTCAGAACTTTTTCATTTTACCAACAGAAACTCTTAACTTATTAAACACTAAATCCTTCCTTCCCCCTTTCCCCAGCCCTTGGCAACTACCATGTTACTTTCTGTCTTTAGGAATTTGATTACCCTAGGAACTTCCTGTAAGTATAATAATTCAGTCTTTTGGTGACCGGCTTATTTCACCTAGCATTATGTCTTCGAGGTTCATCTGTGTTGGAACATACATTAAAATTTATCTTTTATTTCAGGCTAAATAATATCCTATGTGTGTGTGTGTATATATATATATATATATATATATATATATATATATATATATGATTTTATCTATCAAAGGACACTTGAATTATTTTCACCTCTTCTCTATTATGAATAATGTTGACATGAATATTATTAATATTTTTATTCTTTATTTCAGTTCTTTTGGGTATATATCTAAAAGTGGAATTGCTGTGTCATATGGTAATTCTCTGTTTAATTTTTTGAGGAATCACCATACTCTTTTTTAACAGGAACTATCTCATCAAGGATGCACCAGGGTTCCAGTTTCTGCACATCACTACTAACACTTCTTATTTTCTATTTCTGTTCATTTATTTGTTTCTGTTTCTATTTTTGAAATAATAGCCATCTTAATGGGCATTGAATAGTACTTCATGATTTTGGTTTGCATTTCCCTAATAACAAATCATGGGCATCTTTTCACATGATCATTGACCATTTTTATATCTTATCTGGAGAAATGTCTACTCATGTCCCTTACCTATTTTCCAATCAACCCTTTAGTTTTATTGTTGTTGATCATACTTTTATTTTAGCAAATACATGCTTGGGAAGAGCACAGCTTTACAAATAGGTAAGGCAGGTATCTCAGCATCCAAATTTTACCTTTGTATTTTCTAAAAATTTCTTTAATATAATCTTAAAGTATATTTTGTATATGCAACTTATAAATGAACACTGAATGTTTCCCATATTCATCATAATGTACTAATTTTCAATGACTGGCTGAAAATATAAATGTTGCAACTATTTTGAAGAAATAACTAGAAAATAAGCAGGAAAGACGAGTTCCAACCTAAGCTCTGCCTCTGACTAACTCGAGCATTCTTAGAGGATTTACTGACATTTTTATTCTTAGTTAATTAATGTATTTACTTTAAAATGTTTAAACTGGCACCTAGCTGTCTCATTGCATCTGATGCACATTGGTTTGGTGTCATTTTTTAAACTTTTATGACAGCCTTTCAAAAGTACTACATAAAGTCTTTATTCAGACATGGATCTGATATGTTTTACACATTTTAACACTTTAACATGTGGAACTTAGTTCTTTCAATATCATAAAAACTTTCTTTGGATTTAAACAAATTGAATCAATTTCTTTAAAAGTAACCAATACAACTACATTATATACCTTGTTTAAAAAAAAAAAAAAAAAACTGGTTGCAGATCTGGAGGTAGCCAAATCGTTTATGCTAAGTACTTGTGATTTTCTGTCTGGAAGGAAAAATACTACCCACTCACTAGAACACTTTTGTAAATTAAATTGCTTCAGTTTCAACTGCAATTAAAAATGTTATTAAGACCATGAGTGGTCAATATGCTAAAGCTTATTCAGTATTTACCCTTAGAATGATACATTTGAGAAATACAAATTCTATTTTTGGGATTAATTATATAGAAACCTTATTATTGTCATCATCATTATTACTGTATTATTCTTCATTTGAAAAATAGTTTTCATATTGTGTAAATCAAAGTCTTAGACTGAAACTCAGAATCAAGTCCCTGCTTGTTATTGTTGTCATATCCTTGGGAAGCTATTTAATTAATGAAAGTTGGCTTGTTTATCTGCTAAATTGCAAGCTTCAAATGAGTCTTATATAAACTATTTAGATACAAGCAAGATGCAAACATACATTCTGAGATGACTTTACTTTTAGCTGAAATAAGCATATCATGAAAAAGCACATCATGTACAATCCCTTTTTACTGATTCATTCATCCTTCAATGACTTCCAAATAACTCATTTATAATGAATGTACTTATTTCAGTGATTATAAAAGTGAAAATGAAAAGAATAATCTGGTTCACCTCTTATTATCCAAAATGCAAAGTAAATCACAGCCCAAGAACAGAACAGATGCCTGAACTTAGTTAGGAATGGATATTTTCCCTCTCAACACAACCACTGGAGAAGAGATGTTTTCAGGACTATGCTATATGAGCAGTAATATTTTCATTACAAATATCCAGTCAGAGTAGCTACTACATTATTTTTTTGTTTTCAGTTTCTTGATGGAGCTTTGATGAATGAAGATAGAATTTGCTTTTCAATTTAGCTCTGCAGCTCAAAAATTCTGCTGTAATTGCTATTTAACACTGACGGAATTCTTCATTAACTGTTAACTCAGACAAGAAATAAAAGACCTGATGATTTAAAAGCGAAATGATAAATATCACAGTTAAAAAATAATTTCTGATTATGACGCCATTTTGGGAATGTTGCAGTAGAAGTATATGGAAGATGGTGAAAGAAAACTGAAAGGAAAATTGTCTCTATTCTAGTTAGGCCTCAGTGCGTTGTAAATGACAGAAGAGCGGAGTGATTTTAGTGATGCTTTCTGTGTACTGAACTTTTTGTGGGTCAGTTACTCCACTAAGAGGTTTACATGTGTTAGTTTATTTAATACTCACTGGAAGTGTGGAGATGAGCAAGCTAGCTTCCATAGCTTAAATAGTCTTCTGAAAATATAAATAATAATCATGTTAGTAAAAAAGAATATAATATTTGTTTTGTGAAAAAACTTTGGTAAGTTATACAAGAATTTCTGATGTGATTATTCCAGAAAAGCTAAACATAAAATAACTTTCTAGGGTTTGCACATTTTCATACTAATTTTCAATTTGTATTTTAGATTTGTTCAGGTAGGATTGTTGGGTTACAGTTCAAAAAGCATAAAATATTATTGCCATCTTGAAAGCCTAATAATTATTTATATAGAAAATTCTAGGTGATTGAGATGTTAAAATAAGTATGAAAAAAATTACATTACTAGGTAAATATAAAAAGACACATATCATATTCTCTGCTTAAATCATTTCCCATCATTTTTAGTTTCTTTTTCAAGAAAAAAGTCACTAGAAGTTACTCCAAGTAATAGTACATTCCAAAATAAAATAGTTAGTGACATTTTATTAATATGTAAATTCTTATGTTAACCAATACTGTTAGCCCATAAAAAAATAACTTAAGTTCTTTCAAAATTCTTATTGTATAAATAATATTTTGTGAAAATATTAGCCTCAGTACTCAAACAAAAATTTGCAGTTTTACTTACCATTCAATGTCTTTATTTACCATATGTTATTAGAATCGCTGCTGTTAATGTCAAATGTAAGAATTACTTTAAGTACTTGAGATATTTATATTCTCTAAATCTTATTTTAATAAATACCCTAGAATCTATGTTTTTAATTTGTCTTTAAATTGTCAAAATCACATCTTGTGATTTTGAACAATAAGATTACGTTTCTCTATGGCATTTATTAGATCATGATATCTAGATTTATTGAAGATAATATGAGATGTAAAAATTAAAATGATTTTAACCATGAAAAATAAAAATGTTTTATGATTTAGAATCTTAAGGTAATTTAATAATCACATTTTAAAATATAATTTATTGATTATGCTGTTACAGTTCCCAAATTCCTTTCCCTTTGCTCCCCTCCACCCAAGACCCCCATTCCCTCCAACAGCCCTCCCCTTTAGTTCATGTCCATGGGTCATGCATATAAGTTCTTTGATTTCACCCATTTCTCTATTATTCTTAACTTCCCCCTGTCTATTTTATACCCACCAATTATGTTTCCTAATCCCTGCACCATTTCCCCATTTCCCCCTTCTCCCCTTCTCAGCTGATAACCCTCCCAATAATCCCCATACCTATGTTTCTGATTCTATTTTGGTTTTTTTACTTAGCGTGTTTTTGTTTTTGTCTTTATTTTTTAGGTTCTGTTGTTGATAGTTGTGATTTTGTTATCTTTTTAATGTTCATAACTTTTACCCTCTTTTTCTTAAATAAGTCCCTTTAAAATTTCATAGAATAATGGCTTCCTTTAGCTTTACCTTGTGTGGAAAGCACTTTACCTGCCCTTTCATTTCTTAATCCTGCCACAACCCCAAATGTGAAAGATATAATCTGCAATCCTTTTGAAATCCTCCTCAAGGAAACTCATAAGTGGGGAACTAAAAAATACTTCACAAAAGTTATTGTAGAGTGTTATGTAACAAATATCGATATTATCTGATGAACTTATCTTTTTGAGAATAATAAGGTGAACTCTATTTAAAATAGGAGGATCCATTTGGAATATTATAATCTATATTATTTGTAAGAGAATTAGAGGAATTAAATTAATAAGAAACCAGATTTTTAGCTAAGTAGAATAAACATAAAAATACATTTATAGGTGGAATAAATAAGGTGTACCTGGTTTGAGAATTTATGTTATTGGTATTTGAACAAACATACTACTCACTGTTTGGACAGAACTTTATTTCTTATTTGCCCAAGTTTTAAATAGTAAAATGAGTATAATGTTCCCAAGCTTGGTAAATGAAGTTTATAGTTAAAAATATTCTTATAGATTAATAGGAAAAGATGCCATACTGCAACATCCCCTATAAATTGACCATGTCACTTCCTAAAGTTTTATTATACAATATTTTCCAGTATTTATATAAGAACAAAATTGACGAACAATCATTGAAACTGTCATGGATTTTTGGTGGTTTGTTTTAGCGTTTGCTTTTGTTTTTATGAAAAATAACATTCATATGACTGAGCAATAATTTTTGATAGATTGTAGGATAGTAGTTATACTGGAAAGGTACTATTATGTTTCTACTTACATTTATAATATTCATTTTGTTATTGTAAGCTGTAACACACATTTTTTATTACTCCAAGATGTTATCTTATTTAAATAAGTAAAATGTAAAGAATGCACATTATGAATTCAAAAACCTAAGAGCTCTTTTAGTACACTTTCCATGTCAAGCTGCTAATAGCATATAAGCTATGACTAATAAATTATGTTACTATTATAGAAAATTATACCTAATCTCTTGAAAATATGGTTATTAGAAATTTTTGTAGTGTCAAATATAACTCTATTTCTTTTAATTAAATGTAAAGGCCATGTTCTTGTATTTCAGTTTTTTACCTCTTTCCACATTTTGGTGGAAATATGTATTCTAAAATGATATAAAACTAGGCATCATTCATTTTTTGTATTAAAGAAAATTCAACATATCAAAACACCTAAGTACAATCTACCTCTTTATATAGCCTTATTTAATTGAATATTTGTATGATGTTATGTTCCTATGTAAAACACAACTTTCATTTTAGAAAACACTATGCTATACAGCTTGGTTCACAACACTAATGATAGTAGTTGAAAATTACCATTATTCCAGATGACAGAAGCAAGTTACTATATCGCTTCACAACAACACAAATGCTTGGGAATGGTAACATAAAACGGGTGCTTATTGTCATTTTGTTGATATAGTCATCCTGAGTTTACTGGAATCAGTAATCAAAGATTTTGGTAATGTGCTAACTATTCAACGTATACTGTTCTTTTTCAATGAAATTCTCTTTACTGGGTAACAAAGGAAATAAGCTTTGCTAATACAAATGGGGAGAAGCACAAAGAAGGGAAAACGTTTATTGATATTCTTTACACTGTAGTTGCTAGTTTAACAACCAAATTTCATCAAACCAGTAATACTCATCCACCTCTTCTATTTCCATTTGATAATTGTCAAGAGACCATGTCATGTTGATGTGATAAAAATTACATATGAATTACATCATTCACAGTTATGATGAGTTCTACAAATTTACCAATAATGCTTTTGCTCTACTTCTGAAAAAGAGAGGTCATGATAAAAAAACAAAAACAAAAAATTTAAAACAAACAAAAAACGTATTTTTTGGCTAGAGCTAGAACTAACACTAACGAAGTTTCAAAAGGCTTTGGTATGAATAATTTTAATGTTTTTAAAGTATAGTAGGTGGTAATTACAGAAAATTAAACAATAGACACAAAGTTGAAGGTGAGGTGAATAGTATTAGATGCATATTTTTCCTTCCATGTTGGATAGGTAGATAAAACAAAAGATATAATTCCCAGCCAGAGCACATAACCAGGTTGCAAGCCATGTTTCCATCCAGGTCCATAGCTGGAGGCAGATGAAAGGCAACCGCACATTGATGTTTCTCTTCCTCTCTGCCTCTCCCCCTTCCCCTCTCTGTGAAAAATAATTTAAAAATCTTTTTAAAAAAGGTGTTCTAGACTTGTATTGAAACTTAAGCAACTGATCCAATGATCACATGTCAATAGAATATAGTTTTCAAGGGGCTTTTATATAACTAGCATGACATAAAAACTTACATTTTGTAATTTTGAATATTTTTCTGCTTTCTAATATTGATCATTGGCTGTACTTATTTAATTTAGATGTAAAATATTTAAATTTTAGGGTATTTTGTATCGTTATTTTATATTAAAATAAGTTGATATATGTAGCAATATGACTTCATGCATTAAACTAGAAGAGAAATCTATATAATTTTTTATATCTATGATCAGGTTTAACCTTGATAATAATAACCAATAATAATAGCTACCTTTTATTGAGCTTTCTGTGCATTTGATACCCTTACTAAACCTTTTGCAAGATTATTTTATTTAAATCTCTCAACAACACAAAGAAGTAAGGTAAGTAATTATTCCCATTGCATAACTGAGTAAAATAAAGCATAAATGAGTTAAATCACTAATATAGCTAAGTGTTTGGACCTTGAAAATAATGGGCCCAGAAATAAGGTAAATTATGGGTCCTCAATGGAGAGTGACATATAGAGGAAGATTATGCTCATGTTTAAGCAGAGTCATGGAAGGGTGACATTAGAAATAAGAATGGTGTTTTAGAAAATTATAGCCATTGTGGAGAATAGATCAGCGAGAGACACTAATGCATGCAAGTGTAGATAAAAATAAAGACCACCCAAATGAGAACAGACAGAGGCCATTTATCCAGAACTTCATATAGCAAGGGAATCAGCCACCATCACTTGCATTTGGCAGAGACTCAAAGGTAAGCAGAGGAGTGGGAAAGTTTTATAATAAAAATAAGGGAAAGTTTCAGATAAGATTTGATTATAAGTTGTTGGCATAAAGAAGTTGGGTGAAGGTTAATGTGAAGTAGGATATCCCATATGATTAATTTTGGGGGGACATATTTGACTTTCTATGATTATTCTTGAGTGGAAGATAAAGATGACAGACACTGACAAATTCCTGATCCTTCTGTCTTGATTATTACAAAGGCTGAGTAATGCAAAAGCTGTGGGTCAGTGGTCAATTCTCATGTATGGTTTGATGATTGTCGATTTGTGTATTTAGTGCATCAGTCTTTCCTTTTAGTCATTCTTTCATTTGTGAGATGTTTATTAATTAAGGGAATGTTAGAGACCCAGATCTTATTTCCTTGGGAATTGTTAGTTGTCTCCATAGTAACTGTATCAGTAGATCTTCCGGAGGTTTTTTTTTTTTTTTTTATCACTGTTTTATCATGCTAATTATCTGATAAGAGAGCAACTAACACAGAAGCACTTAAAGCTCTAGATAAAAGACAATGTTCATAGCGGCACTATTTACAATAGCCAAGTACTGGAAACAGCCTAAGTGCCCATCAATGGATGATTGGATCAAAAAACTTTGGTACATATACACAATGGAATTCTATGTAGCAGAAAGAAAGAAAGAACTTGTACCCTTTGCAACAACATGGATGGAACTGGAGAGTATTATGCTTAGTGAAATAAGCCAGTCAG
>PVIW01007767.1:0-68630 GCA_004026585.1 Noctilio leporinus | reverse complement strand
TATTTCTGTGAAGTCTGTCATTGGTATTTTAATTGGGATTGCATTGAATATGTAGATTGCTTTAGGTAGTATGGACATTTTAATGATGTTAATTCTTCCCATCCACGAACATGGTATATGCTTCCATTTATTTGTGTCTTCCTTGATTTCTTTCTTCATTGTTCTGTAGTTTTCTGAGTACAGGTCTTTGACCTCCTTATTTAAGTTGATTCCTAGGTACTTTATTTTTCTTGTTGCTATAGTAAATGGGATTTGTTTTTTCGCTTCTATTTCTGATGTTTCATTATTGGTATACAAAAATGCTTTTGATTTCTGGATATTGACTTTATACCCAGCTATTTTGTGAAATTTGCTTATTAGGTTGAGTAAGCTTTTGGTGGAGCCCATCAAGTTTTGTATGTACATTATCATATCATCTGCAAATAATGGTAGTTTGACTTCCTCCTTTCCAATTTGGATACCTTTGATTCCTTTTTCTTCTCTGATGGCTATGGAAAGAACTCCCAAGAAAGTGTTGAACAGAAGTGGAGAAAGTGGACAGCCTTGTCTTGTTCCTGATCTTAGGCGGAAAGCTTTCAGTTTTTGTCCATTAAATATGAGGTTTCTCATATATGGCCTTTATGATGTTGAGGTATGCTCCCTCTCTTTCCATTTTGCTGAGGGTTTTTATCATAAATTGTTGCTGTACTTTATCAAATGCTTTTTGAGCATCTATTGATATGATCATATGGTTTTTATCTTTCAATTTGTTGATGTGGTATATTACATTTATTGATTTACAAACATTGTACCATCCTTGAATCCCTGGGAAGAAGCCCACTTGATCATGGTGTATGATCTTTGTAATATACTGCTGAATCCAATTGGCCAATATTTTGTTGAGAAGTTTAGCATCTATGTTCATCAGAGATATTGGCCTGTGGCTTTCTTTCTTAGTTGTATCTTGTCCACGTTTTGGGATTAGAATAATATTGGCCTCATAGAAAGAGTTTGGGAGTCTTCCCTCTTCCTGAGTTTTTTGGTACAGTTTGAGGAGGATAGGAGTTAGTTCTTCTTTAAATGTTTGGTAAAATTCACCTTTGTAGCCATCTGGTCCAGGCCTTTTGTGGTTTGGGAGATTTTGGATTACTTCTTCAATTTCACTGGTTGTTATTGGCCTATTAAAGCTCTCTGCTTCTTGTGTGTTGAGTTTTGGTAGATTATACCTTTCCAGAAATGTGTCCATTTCATCCAGGTTGTCATATTTTTTTGTTATAGAGTTGTTTGTAGTAATTTCTTACAATCTTTTGTATTTCTGAAGTATCAGTTGTGATTTCTCCTCTTTCAGGTCTGATTCTATTTATTTGGGTCCTCTCTCTCTTTTTCTTGAAGAGTCTGGATACGGGCTTGTCACTTTTGTTTATTTTTTCAAAGAAGCAGCTCCTGGTCCTGTCGATTCTTCAAATTGTTGTTTGAATTTCTGAGTTATTTAGTTCTGCTCTGATCTTGATGATTTCCTTCCTTCTACTTACTCTAGGCTTTGTTTGTTATTGCTCCTCTAGTTCTTGCAGCTTTGTGGTTAGGTCATTTTTATAAACTTCTTGTAACCTTTTTTGGAAGGCCTGTGTTGCTCTAAATTTCTCCCTGAGAACTGCCTTTGCTGTATCCCATAGGTTTTGGTCTGTTGTGTGTTCATTGTCATTTGTTTCCAGGAACTTTTTGATTTTACCTTTGATTTCATTGTTGACTGCTTCATTGCTTAAAAGCATGTTACTCAGTCTCCAAGAGTTAGAGTATTTTTGTTTTTTTCCCTTGAGATTGGTTTTTAGTTTCAAGCCATTGTGATCTTAGAAGATATTTTGTATGATTTCAATTTTCCTGTATTTGTGGAGGCTTGTCTTGTGACATACCATGTGGTCTATCATGGAGAATGATCCATGTGCATTTGAAAAGAATGTGTATTTTGCTTCTTTGGGGTAAAAGACTCTGTATACATCAGTTAGGTCCATTTCCTCTAGAGTGTTGTTCAATGCCACAACATCTCTGGAGATTTTTTGTTTGGAAGATCTGTCCATTATTGATAGTGGGGTATTAAAATCCCCTACTATTAGTGTGTTGCTGTCTATGTCTTTCTTAAAGTCTTCCATGATTTTCCTTATATATTTCGGTGCTCCTATGTTGGGCGGGTATATGTATATCAGAGTTATTTCTTCTTGATGGATTGTTCCCTTAAGTATTATGAAATGTCCATCTTTGTCCCTTTTTATGGCCTTCATTGCAAAATCTATTTTGTCTGAAATCAGTATTGCTACTCCAGCTTTTTTCCATGTCCATTTGCTTGATATATTGTTTTCCATCCCTTCACTCTCAATCTGTGTCGATCTTTTGTTCTGAGGTGGGTCTCTTGAAGACAGCATATATGTGGGTCATGTCGTCTGATCCTTTTGGCTACCCTATGTCTTTTGATTGGTGCATTTAATCCATTTACATTTAAGGTTATTATTGATTGATACTTATTAATTGTCATTTTCCCCCTTGGAACCTGTGTTCCTCGCTGTCTCTCTCTGTTTCTTCACTTTTTTTTTTTTTTTTTTTTTTAAGCAGACCCTTTAGCATTTCTTGCAATGCTGGTTTGCTAGAGATGTATTCTCTTAGTCTTCTTTTGCCTAGGAAACTCCTTATTTGTCCTTCCATTTTGAGTGAGAGCCATGCTGGGTGGAGTATTCTTGGTTGCAGGGCTTTGTTTCCCATTACTTGGAATATGTTTTACCATTCCTTTCTGGCTTGTATTGCTTCTGTTGAATAATCATTTGATAACCTTATGGGAGTCCCCTTATATGTTATTTGCTGTTTTTTTCTTGATGCTTTTAGGATTTTCTGTCTTTGTAATTTGCCATTTTAATTATAATGTGTCTTGAAGTGTGTCTGTTTGGATTAATTTTCAATGGGACATTCTGTGCTTCCTGAACTTGAGTAATGTTTTCATTCAGCATGTTAGGGAAGTTTTCTATCATTACTCTTTTGAGCAGGTTTTCCATTCCTGGTTTCTCTTCTCCTTCTTGTATCTCTATGATACAGATATTATTACGTTTCATGTTGTCCTGCAGCTCTCTTAAAAACCTCTTCATTCGTGTTCTGCCTTGTTTCATTTTGTTGCACTGTCTTGGAATATTTTTCTACATTGTCCTCCGGCTTGCTAATCTTATCATCTGCCTCCTCTAGCTTGCTGTTGATTCCTGCTACTGTATTCTTCAATTCAGAAATTGTATTCTTTATTTCCTCCTGGCACTTACTGATAGTTTCTAAGTCCTTTTTAATGCTGGTGTATTTCTCAGTTAATTCCTTGTAGATTCCCTGGAGTTCTTTTTAGTTCCCCTGGAGTTGTTTGCAGTTTTCTCTGAGTTGGCTAAGCTCATTGAGTTTCTCTATCATCATTATTTTGAATTCCCTATCTGATAGTTTGTTTGCCTGTTTCATTTAGTGATCTTGTGGGGATTCCTCCTTTACTTTTCATGATGGACTGTTTCTTTTTCTCCCCATTTTTAGGTTTCAGTTGTAATTCAGTCAGGCTGTGATCAGCTGCTAGCCTAAGGAACTGCTAGGCTGGAAGGATTAAGTTGTAATCCTGTTGGTCTGTGATCCACCACCAGCTAGATGCACTTGGGGTTACTGACTGAGTGATTCAACTGTAAATCAATAAATCAGCTACCAAACTCAGGCACTACTGGACTAGACAGAGAGGTTCAATTGTAATCCAATGGACCAGTTATCAGCTCAGGTGCAGCCCGGTGGGACAGATTAAGATGTAAATCAATGAATCTGGGATCATCCCCCAGGCTCAGGACTGCTGGGCTAGACAGCAAGGTACAATTTTAATCCAATGAATCTATGATCAGCTGCCAGGCCCAGAGGCCACTTGATGGGACAAACCCACTCAATTGTGAACCAATGAATCCAGGATCAGCCACCAGGCTCAGTTGCCACTTGTGGGGCTGACTGTCTGATCCAGCTGCAAGTCAGAGTTTATAATCAGCTGCCAGGCCCAGGCTCTGCTGGGTGAGAAGGACTGAATAAGTTGCAAAGAAATGAATCTAGGGTCAGCCATCTGTCTTGCATGCCACTGTGTGGGGCTGACTGACCCAGCTGTAAGTCAGATGGTCTGTAAGCTGCCAAGCCTACGCTCTGCTGAGCAAGAAGGACTGACCCAGTTGCAAAGCAATGAATCCATGATCATCCATCAGGCTTACAAGCTGCAGTGCGGTGGGGCCAACTGACCAACTCAGCTGCAAGCCAGAGAGTCTGGGATCAGCCGCCAGGTCTAGGTGCTGCTAGGCAAGAAACGCCTCTTCAGGTGCCAACTATTGTGTCTATGTTCAGACAGGGCAGGGCAGGAGAGGTTTCTTTAGATGTAAATCAAAGAATTGTGGTCAGGCTTAGGTGCTGCTGGGCAAGGCAGATTGCTTCCAGTGGGTGGGGCTATGAGGACCCTTGTAGCAAAGCCTCTTGGAACAGTGCAGTCCACCCAAGATGTGGGTGGTGAGTCAGCACTGGGATCCCCACAGCTGCTTCCCCACTTCTCTCCTGCAAGCCACCCCTGAAAACTCTCCCCACATGTTTACAGTCCTCTCTGTCCCCCTTCGCTGGAGCCCAGGGTAGGTGGGTGCCAATGTATTTTCGCTGTGGTCAACCTAGTAGTTTTCTGTCTCCAGTGCTCTCTCAGGCCAGCCAATTCCAGGGCTTCCTGCCCTTCTCAGCTGGATGCTGCTCCGCTCTTCACCTTTTTGCTGTAGTTGGGATACCCAGCTCGGGGACAAGAACCCCCCTTCTCAGGTGGAGCCCCCATCTCTATCCCTTCGGCTGGTGCCTCTGTTAGGGGCCCAGTCAGCCCACTCATGTTTCTGGGATTCCTACCAGTCACGTTGTGATGCAGCGGCCTTTTCTATTTTGTCTGTGGTTTTAGGATGTCTTTCCAGCTGGTGTTCTGTTGGTAATTCCAGCTGACTTTTTCTCCAAAAAAGTAATTCCAGATGCAACCTGGGAGGAGATTGGTGCAGCTCCACTTACTGCTCCGCCATCTTGCTGGAGCTCCCAATTAATTTTCTATATTGATCTTTTATTTTGTGTCCTTGCTGTACTTTAAAGTTTTTGTAATCTTAGGATTTTCTATATTTAATTAGTCATATGCAAATAGAGATAGTTGTACTTTTACTTTTCCAGTCTGGATATCATTTATTTATTTTACTTGCCTAATTAATTCACCTGGCTAGAATGTCCAGTACAATGCTGACAAAAGTGATGAGAGTAGATATTCTTGTCTTGTCCCTGATCTTAATGGGAAAGCTTTCAGTCTTTCATAATTAAATATGACACTAGCTGTGTGTTTTGTAAATGCTTTTTATCAGGTTAAGGAAACTCCATTCTATTCCTAGTTTGTTAAATGTTTTTATTACAAAACAATATTGCATATTGTGAGATGCTTTTTCTGAGGCCATTAAAATGATCACATGTTGTTTTTACTTTGTTCAATGATATCTTACATTCATTGATTTTCATATGTTGAACTAACATTATGTTTTTACAATAAAACCCATTTATTCTGTATAACCTTTCCATATATTGCTGGATTTGGTTCTTTGATATTTTGTTGAGGATTTTTGTGCTTATATTCATAAAAGATAATTGATCTGTAGTTTTCATGTGATGTCTTTCTCTGATTTGGGTAATACTGGCCTCATAAAGTCAGTTATGAGATGTTCCCTCCTATGAGTTTGAAGGATTGGTATTAATTCTTCAAATGTTTAATAGAGTTAACCACGGAAGCCATCTAAACCTGAGTTTTTTTTCTTTGCAGGAAATTTATATAATGTTTTGTAGTCTAGCATTAGCCTTTTCTAAACAAAGTTCCATGCGTACTTGGAAGTGCTGTTAGGTACACATTTCTGTGGATTTGTTAGGTTGATTTGGTTAATAGTGCTGTTCATACCTTATAATCTTTGTTTTTCATTTGCTTAGCTTTTCCACCCATTACTAAATGTGGGATATTAAAGTATCCGGCTATTGTTGTTGTATTGTCTATTCTTCCTTTAATTATGTCAATTTTAGTTTCATGTATTTTGAGGTATATATTGTTAGGTATATATTGTTAAAAATCTTTTGTTAGGTATATATTGTTAAAATCATCTTCTCCTGTTGAGTAGACCCTTTTGTCATTATAAAGTATCCTTCAATTTTAATCAAATTTTGTCATAAATGTTATTTTGTCTATTATTACTGTAACTGTGCCAGTCTTCTTTTGGTTCTAGTTTTTACATTTTTCACCCTTTTTTGTTTAGTATTTTTGGTCTTTGAATATAAGGTGTATCTCTTGCAGACAGTGTATAATTGAATCATTTTAATTTTTATCCATTCTGTCAATCTTGGTCTTTTAATTGGAGAGTTTATTCCATTTAAATTTAATTCCTGATAAAGACTAATTTGTGTCATTTTCCATTTGTATTCTGTGTGTCATACCTTTTCACATCTCTGCTCTACTATTACCTCCTTGTTTGGTAAATAAGTATTTTTTTTTTTACTGTGCCATTTAAATTACTTTGCTGTTTCTTTTACTATATATCTTTCAAGTTATTTTAAATTTAGTGGTAACCCTGGTGATTATAATTACCATCTTAAAACATCTAGTTCCAATTAATACTAATATAGCTCCATTTTCTCTTCATTCTTTTGTGCTTTTGTGCTATTATTGTCATAAAGATTATTCCTTTATATATTTTTAGTTCATTAACACAGTTTTATAATAATTTCTTTATGGAATTTTATGTATTTTAAGGTAGGTTAAAACAAAAGTAAACAAAAAATTAGCCCTGGTCACATTGTTCACTTGGTTGGATCATTGTCCTGTATACCAGAAGGGTGCAGGCTTGGTTCCATGTCAACATACATAGCTGGGTTGCATGTTCCATTCCCAGCCTGAATGCATGTGGGATGCAACTGATTCATGTTTCTCCCTGTCATCTCTCTCTCTCTTTCTCTCTCTCTCTCTCTCTCTCTCCCTCCCTCCCTCCCTCCCTCTGCTCCTCTTTCCTCTCTCCTCTCTAAGATAAGTGACAAAATATCCTCAGGTGAGGATTTAAAAAATTAATACAACATTTATAATATATTTTATATTTAACTACATAGTTACCTTTATTGGTGTTTTTTAGTTCTTTGCGTGGATCTGTGTCACTGCCTAGCCCTTTAATTTCAGACCAATGAACACCCTTTGGTATTTCTTATATGTCAGGTCTGATAGTATAACTATTTTCAGCCTTGACCAACATGGCTCAGTATTTGAGTGTTGTCCTGCAAAATGAAAGGTCACTGGTCAGGGCACAAGCCTGAATTGCAGGCCAGTACCCAGTTGGGGTGCATGCAAGAGGCAACCAATTGATGTTTCTTTTCTCTTTCTCTCTCCCTCCCCCTCTTTCTAAAAATAAAGTTATTTTTTTAAATAAAAAATTTGTTCAGTTTTGTTCAGCTGGAAATGTCATTAGTTTTCCTTCATTTTTGAGGAATAGTTTTGTCAAATATAGAATTCTTGGTTGACAGTATTTTCTTTTCAATACTTTGAATATGTTATCCCTCTGCATTCTGGCTTCCATGGTTTCCAATAAGAAGTCCACTATTAATCTTACTGAAAATTGCTTGTAACTGATGAGTAACTTCCTTCTTGCTGCTTTCAAAAATCTTTTTGTCTTGGTCTTTCAGCAGTTTGACTATGATATGTATCTGGATATGTATCTGCTTGGGTTTATATTACTTGGAGTTGGTGGATCTTTTTAGATATACACATTAAAGATTTTAATAAAATTTGGGAAGTTTTAGGCCATTACTACTTCAAACATTTTTTTCTGGTTTCCTCTCTGCTACTCCTCTCCTGCAACTCCCATTATGTTTATATTAGTATGCTTAATAATGTTCCACAGGCCTATGAAGCTGTGATTATTTTTCTTCTTTCACCTTCTGTTACTTAAACTGATTAATCTCAATTGACCTATCTTTGGGTTCTATGATTCTTTCTTCTGTCAGCTCAGATCTGCTACTGTTTAGCCTTTCTACTAAAATTGTTATTTCAATTATTGTACTTTTCAAGTACAGAATTTCAATTGATATTCTCTATTTGGTGAGGTATCATTGTCATACTTTTTCTTTAATTCCTTAAACATGGTTTCCTTTAGTTCTTTTAATCTATTTATCAAAGCTCCTTTGAAATCTTTGTCTTGTAAATCCAATGTCTGAATTTACTTGGGTACAGTTTCTACTGACTACTCTTTCCCCCCATTTATGTGAGCCACGTTTTAATAATTTTTCTATTGAGTCTTTTGTGGAAAACTGGACATTTTATTTTATTTTTTTAAGATTTTTAAAATTATTTTTAGTGAGAGGGGAAGGGAGAATGTCAGAGAGGGAGAAAGACATCAATGTATGGTTGCCTTTTACCTGCCTCCAGCTATACACCTAGCAGGAGACCTGGCTTGCAACCTGGTTATGTGCCCTGGCTGGGAATCGAACCCATGACCTTTGGGTTCACAGGCCAGCACCTTATCCACTGTGCTACCAACCAGGGCCTGGAAAACTGGACATTTTTGATAATATAATTTGGCAACTTTGGATCACATCCTCCCACTCCACAATGTTTGTTGTTCTTAATAATTCATTAGTTAGAGTTTTAAAAATTGTTGTTCTTTTATTTAATGACTTTTCTGGACTAATTCTAGTATATTGATTATAGTATATGGTCATGTAAATCTCAGTTTTTCTAAAATTAGATAATGATTTATCAGATATTTCTTAAATGTCTTCTTAAATTTTTAAAGTATTTTATTTATTTTTATTTTTTTAAACTTTCTTTCATTATTTTTAGAAAGAGGGGAAGGCAGAGAGGCAGAGAGGGAGAGAGACATCAATGTATGGTTGCATTTCACCTGCCTCCAGCCACAACCTGACTGAAGACCTGGTTTGCAACCTGGTTATGTGCCCTGGCTGGGGAATCGAACCTGCAACCTTTGGGTTCACAGGCCGGTGCCTTATCTACTGTGCTACCAGCCAGGGCTATCTATTTTTAGATAGAGGGAAAGGGAAGGAGAAAGAGAGGGAGAGAAACATCAATGTGTGGTTGCCTCTTACAAGTCCCCAACTGGGAACCTGCCCCACAGCCCAGGTATGTGCCCTCATTAGGAATTGAACCAGCGACTCTTGGTTCACAGACTGACACTCAATCAACTGAGCCAAACCAGCCAGAGCTTAAATGTTTTTTTTTTTAATGTTTTTTAATATAACAATAATAAAATTTAAAAAAAGACGATGGACAACAGCAACAAAAAAATGTTTTTTACTTTGCAGAGAGGGGAAAGGAGGGATAAAGAGAGGGAGACAAATATCAGTGTGAAAGAGAAACATCGACTGGTTGCCTTCTGGACATGCCTTGACTAAGGATCGAATGTGCAGCCCAGGTACATGCCCTAATTGGGAATCAAACCAGCGACCTTTTGGTTTATGGAACTATGCCCAACCAATTAGCCACACTGGCCAGGCATTAAATATCTTGAATCAAAAATACTTCTACCCTTTGCCTAGGAGAATAAGATAAAGGTGGGGCTTTATGCTGTTTGGGGCATGCCTTCTACATTCAGATGGGCAGCCTACAACTCTGCCTTAGCCTTCATTTCTGGCGTAGAGCCTTAAGGTCAACCACAGATGAGAGATTGGTGTTCTCTCATGTCTTTCCTGGGCATGCACACAGCCCAAGTATATTAGAGCTCTTTAAAAACCACCATGGATATCCAATTTTTAGATATTTCCTTTAAGTTTTCGGCTAGGCCCCTGATTGTCCAATTGGTAGGGGAACCTCAGGCAGTTGTGTTATTAAACAATTGCTGCTGATTGCTTTCAAGGAATACTCCCAAAATAGTGCTTTTATTGTGGAGCAAGCTCTGAGTCAGGTCAAATAATAAAAACATTATAAATGGGACTTCCCAGGGAGCTATGGGCTGTGCTAAATCATGACAATATACCAAGTATGAAATTAAATTTTTTTTCAATTATAATTGACATACAATATTATATTAGTTTCAGATGTACAATATAGTGATTAGACATTATATAACTTGCAAAGTGATCATGCCAGTAAGTCTAGTACCAATCTGATACCATACATAGTTATTATATTATTAACTTTATTTCTTATGCCATAATTTACATGCCCATGAGTTATTTATAATGGTCAATTTGTACTTGTTAATCCCTTCATATTTTTCACAGGATGGAACTTTTTGAGGAGTTCCAAACCCAGTCTGCTCCAAACTCTGCATAAGGGCTACAATTTTCTGTTTTGTTATGAGTCTGCTCCCTCTGGTGGCTGCATTGCTGCTATAGTTATGGTTGTGAGTGCTTTTTTTCAAGGTTGCTGTGGAAAGGGGGAGAGGGACATGGGAGTAAATCAAATGAAAAATGCTGTAATGTATTCTTAGAGAGGTTAAACAGTTTTTCCTGTTTAAATGTTCCCCATATTGCTTCAGGCCTTTGCATGACTTTCAGATAGATAAAAAGTTTATCTTTATAATTTTGCCAGCATTTCTGTTGCTTTTATGAAAAGATAGATATACAGAAGTTTTCCCTCTGCCATTCTAGAAGTCCCACCTTGTTAGCTACTATTTTATTAGACAAGTTGCTTCTCAACTTATTTTTTTCTGATTTAACAATGACTCTTAGAGATTTTTTTATATCAGGATATGCATATCTTCTTTATCGTTTCATAGTAGGGATCCAATATAATTTATTTAACATGGCCCTATCCCTGTACCACATTTTGTTCCAGGGCAATTAATGCAATAATACCTTTTTGAAATAAATAAATAAATAAATATATATATATATATATATATATATATATATACACACACACACACACACATGCGCACATGCATATATATATACACACACACATGCATGCATATACACACAAATATATATATATATATATATATAGTTTAAAATATCTTTAATTTAAATTCCTAACTGTGGAATAGTCAAAGAGTATGTGCAGTTCTAATTGTGTTTGCTGTTGTCAGATCACCTTCAAAATAGCTGCACTAATCACACACTCTCTACAACTATATCTAAATGCTTTTCTTCACATATATCTGACAACACTGAGAAACTTCTTAATTTTTGGTACTTCAATAGTTAAGAAAATAATGCCTCACTCCATTAATTCACCTGAAACCATAAAATTTATAGAAGAAAACATAAGCAGTAAAATCTCAGATATGGCTTGTAGCAGTATTTTATTGGATATATCTCCCCAGGCAAAGGAAACAAAAGGGAAAATAAACAAATGGGATTACATCAAACTAAAGGTTTTGGCACGTCAGAGAAAATCATCAACAACATAAAAACACAACCCACAAAATAGGAGAACATATTTACCAATACATCTGATACTGGGTTAAGATCCAAAATTTTTCAAGAACTTACAAATCTCATGACCCATGGACACAAACAACATGTGGGATTGACTAGGGTGGGGGGATAAGGAGGATGGAAAGGAAAGAGCAGGGGGGGAAATGAGATCAATGTAATATAACAATAAAAATATATTAAAGCCCTGGCTGGTGGCATAGTGGATAAGGTGCCAGCCTGTGAACCCAAAGGTCACTGGTTTGATTCTCCTGCCAAGACTCATAACCAGGTTGCAAGCTAGATCTCCAGCCAGGTCTATAGCTGGGGGCAGGCAAAAGGTAACCATACATTGATGTCTCTCTCCCCCTTGGCCTCACTCCCTTCCCCTCTCTAAAAATAATACAATTGTGTTATATATATATATATATATATATATATATATATATATATATATATAAAATAAAAGAACTTACAAAATTCAACACCAAAAAAAAAACCAAACAAAAAAAAAACCCAATTTAAAAATGGGCAAAGGAGCTGAATAGACACTTATCCAGAGGATATACAGATGGCCAATAGACAGATGAAAAGATGCTCAACGTCTCTAATCATCAGAAAAATGCAAATGAAAACCACAGTGTGATACCATCTCACACAGGTCAGAAAGGCCCTTAGCAATAAACCAACAAACAACCAGTGCTAGCCAGGTCATGGAGAAAGGGGAACTCCTTAACACTATTGGTGTGAATGAAGACTGGTGCAGCCACTATGGAAAGCAGTACGTAGATACCTCAAAAAATTAAAAATGGTTCTGCCTTTTGACCCAGTGATCCCACTTCTGGGACTATATCTGAAGGAACCCAAAACACTGACTTGAAAAACATAAGCACCCCTGTATTCATCGCAGAGTTATTTACAATGGCCAAGATATGGAAACAGCTGAAGTCTCTATCCATAGGTGAGTGGATAAAAAACTATGGGACACAATGAAATACTACTTGGCCATAAAAAAGGAAGAACATTTTACCCTTTGAGACAATATGGATGGACTTGGAGAACATTACGCTAAGTGAAATAAGCCATTCGGAGAAAGACCAATGCCATATAATTTCACTCTTATGTGGAATATAATGAACAAACTGAACTAACAAGGAAAACAGGGACAGACTCATAGAACAGACTGACATCTAGAGGAGCAGGGGAGGTGAAGGCATGATGGGATTTAGCAAAAAGGAAAGGGCTCATGGACTTGGATAATAGTGTCGTAATTGTTGGGTGTAAGGGGACTTAATGGTAATGGAAAAAGTATGATAAAGATTAAATAAAAATAACTTTTTATGAAATCTGAGAGATATCCCTGCTTTGCTTTTTCCTACTGCTTAATCTACCATCAGTGGATTTCATGTAACCTTCTGCGTATATTTCCTCCTTTATTGTAATGTATAAATTTGCCATTTTCTGGAGCATGTTTTTAAAGAATGGTTTTGTTTTCCTTTTTTTAAAAGATTTTATTCATTATTTTCAGACAGAAGTGCAGGGAGGAAGGAAGAATGGGAGAGAAGAATTAATGTATGGTTGCCTTTCACCTGCCTCCAGCTAAGGAACTTGCTGGAGACCTTGCTTGCAACCTGGTTGTATGCCCTGACTGGGGGAATTGAACCAGCAATCTTTGGGTTCACAGACTGGCACCAGTCCACTGAGCCACACCAGCCAGGGCCTGGAGCATTTTTTCAATTCCTCAAGGTTTTGCTTCATGTCAATTGTCATCAGTTTGGCCCAAATAAACTCCTAAGAGTTCTGTGCTGATTTGGTTATCTGTTACATTAAGAGAAGAAAATAGCAATGTTATGTTGTAATCAAACAAAGTGGGCCTGTGCACGTAGCACCTTTGTGCATGACCAAACAGTAGGTATTTAGAGATACAGGTTTTTATTTACATGGGTGAAACCTCGGTGGGGCGGGGGGTGGGTGGCAGGGAGTACTCTAGCGTGGAGCCCTGTTCTCTCACAAGAACACAGCTCTTTTGCTCCAGCACTTCCCTTGCTCTCCACCATGCTAAACCAAATACAAGGCCAATAGTTCCCATATCCTTATCTTAAGCCAGTTGAGCAAACTGTTCTTTATCTCCTCTGACAGGTACACTCATGGGTTTCAAAGTTACCATCCTTTCCCAGCAGCTCTCTCCTTCAGGATCTGGGGTACATTGTCCTCAGCCTCAGCGTAATAGTCCAGGAAAACATGTGCTGTGTTACACTGGGTCATGGTGAAGCCCAGGAAAGGCACAAGCCCAAAGAGAGTGGCCTCTCCATATGTTCCAAGTTCAAAGAGTCCAGATAGAGTCCTATTCTGAGAGGCAGCAGGTCAGCATCTGGCAAGGCAGAGTCCTTGGTGGCTTCTGAGTCAGCTAGAACAGGCACGATCAGAGCAGCAGCTCACCTCCTTTCTTACTACACCAGGCAGCATGGCTGAATCCTGACTACAAGCTATATGGCTGCTTGCTTCTCCCTTCTCATGGTGGACTAGCTTCACTACAAACTGCACAGCTGCTACTTTACTACAGGTAACATGATTGAATCCCCTCCTAGCTCAGGCTCCTCTTCTCTTCTACACTCACTCTGCCTATATGGCCTTCTTCCATGGCAGACCAGCTCACCTACAAACTGCCTAGCTACTACATCATGGCCCTTTATCCTCTAGGCTGCCTGCCATTATTTTAAAACTATACCTGCAACTTCCTAGATGACTTCTTAGTGGGATCCTCCCGCAATTAGCTACATTTGCCTGTTTTCCATATCTTCTACCTTCTCTATGCTGCCATTTTTAGTCAGGGCAAGGGTGACTCAGTGATGCAGAGGAAATCACCTCCTTGCCTCTCCAACAGGTGCTATATAAGCTCCCTGGCCTTGTTAGGAGTCACTGAATGGTTTCCAGTCTTACAGGTCTTTTGCCTCAGGCTGGTGGCACAGCTATTAACTTGTCTGCTTGCCATAAATATACAAAGTAAGTTCTCCCTTCCCACATCCCTTAACCATGGGCTGTGAGGACCCCTCACTCTGCACCCTGTTACAAAATAAGACTTTTTTAAAACATGGAGAAAATATCCAAGATCTGCAATTGAAGACCTGATATATCTGAATGCTAGATAACATTCAGAAAAAGAACGAGAGAGATTATTATGGTATTGTAGAGAAAGCATCTCCCTTGTTTAGGCTGATGTCTTCAATTATATTAGTTGTGTTGTTGCACTACCATGGTTTACAAAAGCCATGCCAAATTTGCTTAATACACAGCTTGTTCTTTTTACATCATCCATACGTGGCCATTCTCAGGCTATGGATATATTGCTATTTAAATCAGACACATCTGTAGAGAAAATGAAAAGCATACTGGAATTAGGGATGGAGGGGAAGAGAGCAGGTCTTGCTAAGCAGCTTCTCTCAACTCCATGATGATAGAACTAGAAATTTAAAATTTTGTTTACTATGCCCAGAAACAGGATATATTACCAACCAAGTTCAAAAATGGTGAGAAAAGAGGATTTATTAGCCTGAGAGCAGAAACAAATGATGTCAGAACAGTTCTTGGGTCAAGCTGAATGTGGGTTCATATACTAGGACCATTTGACATTATTGTCAGTGTTAGTAGCTGCTCACTATATTCTTACTATATTCTGATCAAATCATATGTAAATATAACCTGATACAGTGGCTCTCAAATTCAGTTTGCATCAGAAGCTCCTGGAGTACCTATTAAAAAAATTTCCTTAATGTTTCAGTTTTCAAATATTTTAAGTGAGGCAATGAATTAGCAGGAAGCACAGAAAGCATTATAAAAGCATTCTAGTAGGTATTACCATGATCATGTATTATTCAGAGAAAGTGGACTTGATTGGGTAAGCCTCTGATAAAGGGCTATCCTTTAAATGCTTTAAATCATTTTTCACCTCATGATTTTGTACTTTTGTGCCTTAGTGAATAAAGTAAAAATCATATAATCACAAAGAAAAAAAAAAAAGCTCATACTTTTCCTTTTAAATGTAGACTATTGGGTTTTATAGCCAGACAGCTTGCCTTCATATTCTGGCTCTGTCACAGGGTATGTGACCTTATTTTTTCTTTTTTAAAGATTTTATTCATTAATTTTAGAGAGAAGGGCAGGGAGAGAGGAAGAAAGGGAGAGAAACACCAATGCATGGTTGCATTTTGCCTGCCCCCAGCCACAGACCCTGCTGGAGACCTGGCTTGCAACCCAGTCATGTGCCCCAGCTGGGAATCAAACCGGGTATGTGACCTTTGACAATGTCTCAGTTTCTTTACTTGTAAGATAATAATAGTTCCTACACCATCCATAAAATTAATAAGAAGATTAAATTAGTAATAAAAAAGCACTCAGTGCTGGGAAAATAGCATTCAGTTAATGTTAATTATTATTACTAATTAAAAATGCTCTCTTCCGTCCAGGAATCTAGCAGGAGCCAGTAAGGCAGGTAGAGGCAGAAAGCTGCTATGCATAAGATCCAGGAAGCTAAAACTTTCCTCCAATACCACCAGGGAGATAAATTGTAGGTCTTCCCCCTCTTCCCTCTGCTCCCCGTCCCCCTGTTATGTTGCCCTGGCTGGGAGTTGAACCAGTGAGCTTTGGGTTCGCAGGCCAGTGCCTTATCCACTATGCCATCAGCCAGGGCCTTTTTTTTTTTTTTTTTAAAGATTTTATTTATTTTTAGAGAGAAGGGAAGGGAGGGAGAAAGAAAGGGAGGGAAACATCAATATGTGGTTGCCTCTCATGCACCCCTAGCTGGGGCTGGATATCATAGTTCTGATGATGGTGTTGCTGACTTACAAGTCAGTCATTATAATGACCATACTGTCAGGGTGTTCTGTAAATAATATTTCAGTGTTATTTAAAATGTATTCCTTGGGTTACTTGCATTAGAATCACCAGGGGAGGAAAAATTTTTAAAATGCAAACTTCAGAGCTTCATCCAAAACCTGCAGAATCAGATTTTCTGAGCCTCAGGTCTAAGACTGTACATTTTTAACAGGTACCCCAGGAGCTTCTGATGCAAACTAAAGTTTGGAGCTACTGTATCAGTCTATATTTACACATGGTTTGGTCAGAATATAGTCAGAATACAGTGAGCAGTTAGTAACACTGACAATAATGTCAAATGGTCCTAGTATATGAACTCATATTCAGCTTGACCCAGGAGCTGTTCTGACTTTACTTGTTGCTGCTCTCAGGCTAATGAATACTCTTTTCTCACCATTTTTGAACTTGGTTGGTAATATATCCTGTTCCTGGGCATAGTAAACAAAATTTAAAATTCCTAGTTCTATAAGGCTTTTGTCAAATAAGTTTTTGATGCTAGCTGTAGCTCTGGATTTTACCAATAGGGAGCACAGTCAGTCTATTGATATTAGGCTTTGTATAACAAAGAAGCCTGAAGTGGTCTTTTCTCTATTTTATTTATGGAAAGCTTTTCCTGGGGGTTGCATAATTAAGAGACACTGACCACTTCTGTATGGGGTAAGAATGTGACCCTCAGGGTGGGATAACTCAGTTTTCAGAGATGATACAGAATAAAACTTTTAAATCTAAAACTTTGTATCTGAAAAACATGGTTTCATAAGCATGCCACTCTAAAATAGAGCCCTTCTTTCATTAGTAACATGCGTGTCAGTTGAACACTTAGAGTAGGACATGAAATGTGAAGAAACATAAAAGAAAAATTATGAGATGGTGAATTCTACGTTTTAAAACAACGTGTTTTGAAGGTGCTGGCCTGCAAAACCAAAAGTCACTGGTTTGATTCCCCAGCCAGGGCATATAACCAGGTTGCAAACCAGGTCTCCAGCCAGGTCCATAGCTGGAGGCAGGTGAAAGACAAACATACAATGATGTCTCTCTTCCTCTCTGCCTCTTTCTCTTCCCCTCTCTCTAAAAATAATAAATAAAATCTTAACAACAACAATAACATGTTTTGTCGTATGGGATTAGACCTAGAGAAACATATTGGAATGCTTGATGAAAGACAAATTTCAATTTTCTTTGGTTTGAGGTGTTTTTGCTTAGCTCCTACAGACCATTAAATTATCATGTAAAAGGAACTGGACTGATGCAGGTTTTGGGGGGCTTTGCAGAAAAGCTAAAACACAGATCAGCTTTCCCTCCTGTCTCCCAACCCCGCAAAGTCAAAATACCTGAGACCACAATAGCAATCAGTACCTTCTAATGACAGTTTTCTCAGTATTTTATGTACAACTTTTCATAAATTCAAAGGAAAGGATTAGTTCATTAATAAAATGTAGAAAAATAAGCTTTAGAAAAAATTGGAATACTGAGTATCATGTTAAGTAGAATTTCTGTGAAGAATTTTGTCAGTACTTGAAGTGAGCTTTATTCTAAAGATGCCTAAATATAACACTGGGTCAAAACACTGAGGGATGTTTGTTAATACTTATTGAATTCTCAAAACAAATATGCTTTAGGGATTCAGTTTGTGTTGGTTGGCTTGAAGACTGTGAATATGTTTCACACTAATACATTTTTTCTTTATAGTTTTCCTCTGGTGGCCTAAATAGTCATCATAGTTTCTTTGAATATAGAGGCTCCTGGGATTGCCCTATAAATTGGTTAAGACTTTACATCTCCAAAGCTACATTCATAGGCATGATGGATGGGATCCATTGGTGGTGCAAAAAATGAAGATGTAGAAAAATAAGTGTGGATTATTGGCTACTTGAAAGAAAAGGGAAATTCTTCTGGTGACACTAAAGTGAACTTGTTTTTTCTGGCCTTAGATTTTCCACATCTGCTCTGTGTATAATGTGTGGTAAAATTTACACTGCTCTACTAAACACACTTTGATTCTCCATAATGTAGAAGATGAACTTTCTTTAGTCAATTTAATTCTGTCAAAACCTCTTGATGAATAATATTCATTTTATAAAGATCTTCAAAAACTGATGAGGATTTTTGAAAAGACATACCTGTGCCATACTTTTCTTCAAAATGGTGATCTCTCAATTCCAAAATAAGAACTATACATAGTTATTTGAAATGTTTTTTTCTTTTCCCAAACAGTACTAAATTTCCTAGTGTAACTCCCCTCCTACCACCTTCACAGGTAAAAATTAAAAGCAAATAAAACCCTTGCAAAAGATAATAGTAAATTGAATTATTTGCCTTGTGATGTACTGTCTTTATATATAACCGAACTCTATAACGACAATCAATTTAGATGTGTGGGATTAGTCCTCAGCAAAAATGTGAAGTAAGCAAAATTGGTTTTGATCTCTCCCTACCTTCAGCCTTTTTACCTGTAGTACCTTGACTTCAGAGTCCTATAGATGCTTTCCTTTAACGTATGCTTTATTTGTTTACTCATTAGTGTTATTGTTCCCTTTATGGTCACAATCTTCAGTAAATCTCATAGAATGGTTTGTGATCATATGAGAATGGGTCTTTGGTCACTTCCCAAATAATATATGTGCTTTTAACAGAGATTTTGAGAGACAGCGCGTAATACAAAGGGATGACTTTAATGATAAGGATTCTAGAACCATAACATGAACTGCTAGGTGTGGCCAATATGGGCAGTTGCCTCCCCCAGCATGACTTCTTGCTTTTTTCTTCTGTAACAGAATATTTCATTTGGTGTGATAATGCACTTAGAACAAAGACTATTATGCATCTCCTTTGAAGCTACATTTACCTGTGTGACTAAGGTCAGGCTTATAAATATAAGCAGAAATCTACCTAAAAGATTGTGAAGACAATCTGGAATATGAATGTGATAATTAGAACTGGAGTTAGCTCAGATTATAAAATGACCTTGAGGACAGAAAACATGTACTGAGGATGGTGGAGCAGAAAGATAGATATGTGTGTCAGTTGACTGGATTACCTGCATGGTCTGCTTCTATGTACATTGTGTATGTCAGGTTATTTGGGGGGAATTTCTGTTATATGCAGCTGAACTTAATCCTATGGAGACAGAAGACACATATCTTTGGGAAATCAGGGCTTTGTGGTATTTCTCAGCAAAATTGATAGGCTAATTCTGAGAAAACTATTGCTGTTGGCTTTTGAAAGAGTCATTTTCTATCTCTTAGAGTATATACAGAATTTTTGCTTTCTAGAATTTTTCTGAAAAATTTTCTCAAACTTTAATGGTTGAGGTAAAGGATATAGATATTATTCCAAATTGTAAATGACAACAAAGAGGATAACTTGTTTTCAATCTATCACAGTGTATCAGAATAGAATGTTGGTTTCTTCATGTTTTATTTTGATTATTAGTGTAAAAGTTACCCTAGATGGATATGCCCTGGTAGAAAGACACTCTCAAAGAGAGAAGTAGTTTGGAGGAACAGGAAATATAAAAAGTCAACTATAAAACATTCTGATTTGGATATGATATGATGTAGCATAACCAGAATATCCTAAGCTGTTATTAGAAACACGGGGGCTTTATAACACAGTGGGCCAGCAGGTAGATACATAGAGCTAGAACAATACTGGGTGAAGAAGCAATGCCACCCAAAGAAATGGATTTCAGTGGACACTGTTAATTTGTGAATGGCATACTCCATGAAAAATGAACTCAAATCCCTGTGCTAGTTATAACTAGTTGCACTACTACCTTTTTATTCCCTACTTCAGCAACTCAACCATAACTAGGGCTTGTATCCTAAATCCCTAACCTTTGGCAAGTGTCTTGCTCTTGGCTCACTGATGACTGATGTGGGAATAAGACTGGATTTTGTTTTAGTAGATAATATCTCTGTAAGACCAGCAGAAATATTGCTGTCAGTGGAAAATTCAGAATGGCAAATGATATTATTAGCAGGAAAGTATAAACATAAACAATATATTCATATCACTGCTAAACAGAGATCATCTCAACATTATGGAGTTGCTGCATTTTGTTTTGGTTGAAGGATTCATTGTAGCTTGGTTCGTTTCCCTTGCTTCAATCTGCCTCTCTCTTTCTGAGCCCTTTTAGCAAAAACAATAGGCCTGAATGTCCAATAAAGGAACCCAAATATCAAAGCAATAAGTATACAAATGACTCATTCATTAGGCTACAAATGCCAGAATTGACTATTGATCTAAATAAATTATCAATGCAGTCTTTGGGTAAGTGGCTTTAATGAGAAATAATTAAAGATACTGGAGGAGACTGAAGAGCAGGACTTTGGAATGAATCATGGACAATATTTTTTTGTGTGTATGTGTATACCTGAATTTTAATATGAAACCACTTTACTTTCTTTTTAGGGAATAACATGTCAGCAAAATTATGCCTCAGGATGAAACTTCTTCAAAAAAGGAAAGCCAAAATGAAATAATTTTTAAAGGTATAAATAAAATAGTTCGTGCATTTCCTGATAACCTGAATGAAAAGTCCATATTTTTCTCAGTGAGCTTTCAAATGTTAGACTTTAGGAGCCACAGTGACAGTTTTGGACTTAGCCAGACAGTGAACCTTATATATAAAGACTCAAAATAGATTTCCTTTGTCCCTAGTACTGCCAAAGAGCCATTTTAGATGTGCAGGAAAGGCACTGAGCACACTAATACACAGTGCTCTTATGCTGAGTGGGAACAACAGATGGCTTTGCCTTACCCAACTTTTCTTGATTAGAATTTAGAGCCACAAAAATCTGAAATATAATATATTTATTGTGATTTCACTGCACATGTGCTTTTTGCCTTTTTTCTTTTTGTATATGAAATCATTTAAAATTGATGAAAAATGCAAAAAGTCTGCATTTGCATAATGGCAATAGATACTTGAATTGTGGGCAATTATCTCTGCTTTTAAGCATTCTGGGATCAGCAACAATTTTCAGCTGGTGTGTTGTGGCACAGTGGTGTGTCACAAGAATTTTTTAAACTTGTAATACCTGACTACTGAGTAGCACTGACCTTCTTTCTCTTAGAGTTAAATTAAAAAATGACAACCAACACAACAAAAATGACTCATTACGAATCAAAATTATATCTATTTTTTGTTAGATTGGCAAAACATATTTTTTGGTGTGCTGCAGAATTTTAGAAATTAGTTTATGTGTGCCATGAGATGAAAAAGTGTAAAAATTGCTAGATAAGATAAATTGTTCATACTTGTAGAAATAGACTGTGTCAAAAGATAATGAATACCAAAATAAACTTAAGCTAAGAAATTTCATTTCAAATTTTGATAGAACTCAAGGCCAACTTCTTAATATTCTGAAAAGCCTGAGCTGTGCTCTTTTAAAATCACCTCCTTTCCCTCTATCTTCTTCCCTCTCTTCTTTCTCACTGCCTTTAATAAAAAAATAAAATAAAATAAAGACCACCTACATGCTTTTGCTACTGTGCTAGGTTCTGAACAGAGCAAAATGGGAGAGTGTATGGGCTCTCTTTTAGATTTGCAAGTAAACTCATATATACATGGTAAGTGCATTGAGTGACATATAAACATAGAATGAAATAGGATTTAGATTTCATTTTAGGTAAGAGGAAAATTGAGTTTTTTAATCTCTTTAAATTAGTGATAGGAAAGTCTGTAAAGTCTGTAAAGGAGAGGAAGTGTCTACGCAAATAGAGCATGAAGCTAAGGTCCCCAAGATAAGCAAAGAGGTGAGCAGTGTAACAGGAAGAGGAGAGGGATATAAGATGTTGGTTAAAGGTGGTTTGAGGAAGGATTATTTGAATGCAAGTTAGGCTTGATCCTTAATGTACTAAGTAGCTATTACAGACTTTTTGGGAAAGGAAATGACATCTATAAAATCTATAAGTGAAAATTTAACTTTATGTAATAACGTTCATTCTACCTCTGATCTACAGCCTAGAAACTTCAGTAGGGAGGAGGTTGTAACAGCTGTGCTAAGAAATAACCTATATATATCCTGGGCCATAAGCATAATTAAAACATGATTTAGGAGAACAAGCTGGAAGTATTTGGCATGAAATGAGCAAAGAACAGAGATACAATAGAATTAATGTAAGGTCTCTGGCTTGGGACATCAAAGTTACTTTGGTGTCATTCCTTGTGAAGAGAAGGCTTGGCTAAGGGAAGGGTGGTGGAAGTAAGAGGGGCAACTCTAGCACTATTCAGTGGGGTTGGCCTGGGGGAAGTACAAGGGCTGATGTAAGGAGTCTGCACAAGACTGGACAGTCAAAAATCTATGACAGGAGAGCCATATCACCCTTTCTCCAACTTGGCCTAGGCCTATACGAAGTGACAGACTAATATGTTTTGGTTTGTTTGCTGTTTTGATTTTCCCCCCCAGAGGATGAGATGATCTGAATGCTTCTTTAAGCATGTCCTTGTATTTTCTTTTGAACTCTTGGTCTGCCTCATTAAGGGGATCATACTTTCCTAATGTGAAATTATGTGGCAGTTGAGGTATCTTTTTTGAATGAGAAATATTTTCTGAATTAAAATGTTACTAGGAACTCTTAGTCCTAAAATGTGATATAACTTATGTGTGTATGAGCACATGCATATATATATATATATATATATATATATATATATATATATATAGCATGCCATATACAATTATAGTTAGTTGTTGTGTAAAAGTTTCTTCACTTGAGCTTATACAAGGTCTGTCCAGAAAAACTCCATCCATTATTAATACAAGTCTGTCCCAAAAGTATCAGCCATGCAAACTGTTTTAATTATATTGATGTTGGCTCAATACTTTTGGGACAGACTTCATATAATAACACTTTGTATGACATCAATGTAACCTAGAAGCCAAAGAGAATGGGCTGGCATGCACATACATGAACAATGACAATTTCACTATATTAGTCAGTGGGGGTGGTAGATGCCATTGAGTGCCTGTATGTACTGTGTGATCATCACATTCAAAATGAGTGAGCAAATAAAGCAATGAATCTGCATCAAATTTTGCGCTATGCTTCAACATTCCTCCAGGAAACTATTCAGAGATTCAGAAGGCCACAGCTATGGGCAGCTGATGAATGGCAGCTTCATCATGACAATGTACTGGCTCATGCATCATGTCTTGTGCAGAGGTTTTTGGTGAAACATCAAATCACCCAGGTGACTCAGCCCCACTACAGCCCAGATTTGGCTCCCTGCAACTTCTGACTTTTCTCAAAACTAAAATCACCTTTGAAAGGTAGGAGATTTCAGACCATCAGCAAGATTCAGAAAAATAAGATGGGGCAGCTGATGACAGGAGAATTGTGTGAGGTCCCAAGGTGCCTATTTTGAAGGGAACTGAGATGTCATTGTCCTATGTATAATGTTTCTTGTATCTCCTTCAATAAAATTCTCTATTTTCATATTACAGGGCTGGCTGGGTACCTTCTGGTCAGACCTTATATATTTTGGGTGTTTTACTTTTCTTTGGAAATAAAGACTATATCTTCTACTTCATTTGTATCCCCTGCAGAGTATATAGTACAATCTATAGAATACAATGTAACCTGTATAAAATTGAGCATGTCAGGAATTTAGAATTATTGGTTGATCTTAAAACCAATGTTAAAAATGAGTAATTGCCCTGGCTGGTGGTTCAGTGTATAGGCGCTGGCCTGCAAACCCAAAGGTTGCTGGTTTGATTCCCCAGCCAGGGCACATATCCAGGTTGCAAGCCAGGTCTCCAGCCAGGTCCTTAGCTAGAGGCAGGTGAAAGGCAAACACATATTGATGTTTCTCTCCCTTTCTTCCTTCCTCCCCGCCTTTCTCTCTAAAAGTAATAAAAATTTAAAAAAATGAATAATTAATAAACAATAGAGAACATAAATTTAATACAACCTTAAATTTCATATATTTTACATTCTTCTATTTCAACTAAATTAATGCCTATTATGATCATTGAAGTACTACAAAATTTTCAGTGATGTTGCATTGTTAATTTTATTGTGTTGTCATTCTGTGAAAATTGGTAATTCAACTATAGCATGTATGCTAATTAATCAATTAATAACTAGCTAATCTTAATACATCTTTGGGCAAATCCCATTCTATTTGCTTCCTCAGTTAAATGGGGTGATATGTTTCCTGTTCCATAGACATCTTGGTGAAGACTTTACTCTTTGAAAATGCTTTTCTGATGTAAAGTTTCAGGCAGATATTGCCATGACATAATAAATTGAAGTTAAGAAAGGTTAGGGCTACCTTCAAATGAAACTGGAAGGGATGAGATATTGGTCAAAAAGGAATTTTGAAACTAGAACTAGTTGGGACATCAAGGTTAACATTACTCACTAACCACTTATTTTCCTCTCCCCTTTGCTCCTTTTCCCTTTCCCAAACAAAGTACCAGGTGATCAGGAACTTGATCTTATCCCTCCTTTTAAGAAAGTGGCATACTGCTAGTTCCTTATGGTTTTGGAGGCAGGAAAGTCCCATTTGACTCCTCATGTCAGTAATTTCCTATAATGCCTGTTTGATTATGAATAATATTTATATATCCACCTTTTCCAGACAATTGCCTTGGAAAGTTATATAACCAGACACTAATCTAAAGTCAGGTCAGACTTAATGGTTATGAAATGTTAAATTTGTCCAAAGTTGAGTTACTATTCATAGGAAGAGAGCCTGGGACCCCTTTTTTACAAGGTTAGCATTCTCCTTTGCTGAGTCTGAGCACTTGGAATATTTTAGTGTTGGCCTGCTGTGACTTACTGCTGGTCCAGCAGCTTAATGGAAGCTTAAGTGAGTCCACAATATGTCTCTCATGTAATTAAGCATTGGGGCTATACACAAAAGGACACTTTTTTATTCATTGGTTATGGGGACATTTTATCATCAGCTTCTCATTTCCACTTTCTCAATATAGCAATATAATATATAGTATTTGAGAATTCTTATGCTTTGCACTCTCCTACTCCCCAAACATGATGAAATGCAAGTTTTCTTTGTTGTCCTCCATGTTAAACAGATCTGCTCCATCTCAGTTGCAGACAATATTTTTAGCAAACACCCAATGTATTCAGCAGCAATTAGGCCATTGATGATGATGTAGAAGTTTATTAAAACATGAGAGAGGAATTACCAATAAGTAATTCCAGAGTACTGACTACTAGGAAGCAAATGCCTCATAGGCAGAAATTCATTGAATAGCATGCATTTATTATATGTTGGCTGTCTGAAGTTTAAGCAATGGGCTCCAACTTGCTACTAGACTCTCCCCAGCATGCGGGCCACCCACCAGTTGCAAGGCATGATGACACGACAGATAACCCGCCCTCCTTGGTAGCAGTATGGATATGGGTAGTAACCTAGTAAAGGTTCACAGACACGGCGGCAGTAGCGGTTGCCTCTGCGGCAGTAAATACAACAGTAACCTCTTTCATCCAGCATGGGGTCAAATTCTATTCCATTTTCAGTCTGAAAAAAAGAAGAAGGCAATGTTGGAGGGGAAGGTTCACTGGGAAAAGGTCCACAAAGAGGGGAGGACTATAAGACTACATGAATTGGGGACTATTAAGAAATTAAGTTTCTTAGTCTGACCATGGAGATACCTCAATAGAGATCAAGGCTGATTTTAAGTGAACCTCTTGGGGATTTCAAGTTCCTTATATAGTTTTTGTTAAAACTTATCATTCTCCTTTCAATGACTTTGATCTGAGTGATAGTGAGATTTTTGAGCTCCCCCCTTCTGATAAGAAAATAAGAACATAACTCACATAGTCATTTATTGGAAGTTCTTCTTCACTTGCTTGTCTGGTATGACGGGTCTTCTCCACCTTCACTTGAGGGACGATCCACTGCTCATTTTGTTCAATGCCCTTTTTTTCAGTGGTGGGAAAGTGAAGATCTTCACCGTCCTCTTCAAAATCTTGTAATTCTGAAACTAAGATAATAAGTACAAAGTTGGAGTACAACTGCCTTGCATGACTGCCTTGCACAAATTTCTGGAAGAAGCGATTGGGAGAATAGTATTTGAGAGTAGAGATTTTCCTTGCGTCTTCCCATTGTCATTACGTAGGCATGCTCTTACAGCTGGTATTTTAAGGAGATTTTCCAAAAACAAATATGACTATTCCCCTGTGAACAGACCTTTTCTTTGCTGATTTGGCACCAAACACTTAAGGCTTTGCCTCATTAGCATACCGAATTAGAAACTGAGGATGGAGATCTTCCTGTCTTTCACAATTTTTACTCATGGTAGGTACTCAAATATTTTTATGTTGTTTGATTTGATTTGGTATTTTCATCTTTCTTCCTCCTTTGTCCTGTCTCAATTTTTAAAATTTTCTATTAAGAAATAATCTTAGATTCACATAAGAGTTGCAAAGATAGTACCAAGTTCCTGTATACCTGTTACCCATTTTTCTTCTAATGGTAACATCTTACATAACCATAATACAATGATCAAAACTAGAAATTTGTATTGGTACAATACTATTAGCTAAACTCAGACTTTGTTCAGAGTTCATCATTATTTCCACTAATGTCCTTTAGAAAAATAATGCTGAAGCAGAAGTTCTGACATCCAATCCAGGATACTACATTGCATTTGGTTGCTTTTTTAAGGTGCAAGAGTATCAATTAGATGCCTGCATCAATTACAGTGGCCCCTCGTAGGTAATATAAAAAAGATGTCCAGAGACTTTTGTGTTCCCTATGTGCTGACTGAAAGTTAAGAAATGGACTCTTCTACTCTGGACCTCTAGCCCTCAATTACTTTTATAATGATTCCTAAACCAGCCACAAAGCCATTTGTATTGCAGTACTGTTCTATCATCTGAGGAGAATTCCACCATTTGATATAGATAATCCTTCTTGAGACAACAGCATTTTTTTTTTTTTTTTTTTGGCTCTCCTCTCCTCTGGTCTTGGGTTGAACACACAGTGGTTTGAGAAATAGTCTGGTATTCCAACTGCAACAAATATAGATGTGCAAAGAAAGACAGATTAGCTTTTTGTTATCATTGGTTGCTTAGGGTGGTATTACCTTTGCTGTGATATTTAAAAGCCTGTCAGCATCAATTTATCTGATTTATAACTTGGTTGTGAAAAATACCCTCCTCACTGGCAGTCAGCATATACAGTTTCATCTAAGAAGATATAAGCAGATCATTTGTTTTCATAGAAAAGTAGTCTCTAAATGCTGGGAACATTAACCTGTTACTGATTTGGAAAAAGGAGAAAGAGGAGGAGGAGGAGAGGGCCAAACCTGCTATTAGAGTAGGATTGATCCAATACATGGTCACATTATCACAGATCTCCAGAATTCTGGAATTTTTAAGAAAGTCTCGGTTTTCAATAGGCTTTTCTGCTGGGACCCAAATCACTGACTGTTCAAAGAAAGTAGTGGTAATTTCTTCATTCTAAAAGAAGAGAGTAGTTCAGAGTGAGGATAAAACTGCTATAATTTAAACTGGTGACATCAGTGAAATAACAACTAAATCTAATATTTTAGTTTTATAGGATTTTCCTGTTAATGGAAGCTAGGAGGAAGCAAAAGATGTCCTTTTAGTTTTAAAGTCAAGTCTCCAGCTTGTGGCTTGACTAACCTTACCACTTATAGAACTCCTTTTATTCTGGATGCTGTTTGTCTCACAGAGTGTTTTTCCTTTAGGTAGCCTTTCTTATATTGTCAAGAATGCCACCTTCTCAGTTTCTAGTATTGGAAATAGTTGTCTTATATACTGTGGATGAAAAAGGAGTCATATACTAAGCCTGAAAAACTCACAGGAGGCCTGCATGGTGGCCTTACAAACTCAGAGACCTAAAACAACCACATAGGATGGTTTCAACATAGAACTTCTAACTAAAAGCAAGTCATGGCAGGTAGTCATATCATAGCCTGGTACCTTCCTTGACTAAATTCAGTCTCTGCTTTAACCAACTCATCTTTTGTCTTCTTGCATCTATGATAACATACCTTTGTAATGTCAGATTAATTTTTTTCCATACCCCTCAGGACACTCTCCCACCAGAGCAAAGATCACAAAACCAACCCTTCATTGTTATTATAGTAATTGTTAACTATCCTTTACCCACCAATGTAAAAAAACTATGTGTCCATTGGTTTTACTTTCCATCCAATCCCAGAGATTTCCCCTTTGCTTCCTCCCACCTTCCTAATCTATCACCGATGGATTTCCCATAACCTGTAATGTATAAAATTAGGTGCAAAAGTGCCATTCTCTGGAGCATTTTCTCAGTCTGTTGAGATTTTGCTTCCTGGCAATTGTTGTCAGGTTTGCTCAAAGAAACAAAAATTCTTATTGGTTTGGATGTTTCTTACATGGATAATATACTCATTCTTACTTGTCTTTTGATTTTGACACACCCCTCCAAATAAGGTTTTTCCTCTTCTCTTTTGTTTTGTTCTGGCTTTATGATTTCAGTGTTTTTATTCTGGGTAATATGGGATTGTATAATTTTCCCCAGTCATTTGAAACTCTTAATCAAATCTTATATTTCCTTTGTCCTTGAGTCTGGGAAATATTGAAAGGGACTGTATAAAATGAGGTTGGTATGTTGACTAGCTTTGTTAGCAACATGAGGACTATTTTTATACCTGCTCTACATGTTTAACATTGTACAAACCATGGATACAAAGGTGAGGGAAATATAGAATAAGAGGATGTTTGTCATTCCGGACCACAAGTTTATCTATTAAAAAATCTGTAGCCTGTCCTGGCTGGTAGCATAGTGGATAAGGTGCTGGCCTGCGAACCCAAAGGTTGCTGGTTCAATTCCCCAGTCAGGGCACATAACCAGGTTGCAAGCCAGATCTCCAGCCAGGTCTGTAGCTGGAGGCAGGTGAAAAGGCAACCATACATTGATGTTTCTCTTCCTCTCTGCTTCTCTCCCTTCCTCTCTCTCTCTCTCTGGAAATAATAAATAATATCTTAAAAACAAAACAAAACAAAACAAAAACACATGTAGCCTGAATATAAAAAATAAGTTTTTCTTAAAGATAAGTAATCTTGCTATGAGATGAATAGTGGTGTAACTTAAAAGATTCAGCAAAATTAACTAAAGAATAAATTAGGGCCAAAATGAGACATTATGGGTCTTTTCCTTTCTTTTCCTTTTCTTTTTTTTTCTTCTTTCTTTCTAAAAATAAGTCCTGTTGTGTCAGCTTGGACTAATTTCTGGTTGGCCCTACACAAAAGCTTACATTATTTTCTGTAAAAAGCAGCATATGATACTGGGTATAATCGTTTTTTATCCCACTCATTTTTCTTTGATCTTACCTTTGTTTCCTATAGTCATCCTAATATCCTGTAATTCTGTTTCTAAGATGTATCTAACTTAATGCTTATTTTAAAAAAATCTCCAAAATGTTTATTACCATGTACCTTAGAAAATCTTTTTCTTTAGAAATTCTAGTACTAATTGTATTTTCTCTGGCCATGAGGAGACCAGTAATGTGTGTGGGAGCCATTGACAGCTCTGAGACTTAGGTAAAGGAAAGGAAAAAGTGCATCTCACCCCATCTCACCCCCCCATAAAAACTGAAAGGAAAAGATAAATGGGTAGATGAGAATTAAGATGAAGAAAGTGGATAGGAGAAAAGTGAAGAACAGAGAGAAAGAAAAGAAAGAGAAAGAGGTACTTACATTATATAGAGAGACCACTGCCATTGCCATAACCTCACTTTAGATTTGCCATTTAAATTCTAAAACAAAACCAAACTAAACAAACATTTGTTTCTTCCTAGCTACAGTGGGGGTATGCTGTCACAAAATGGCCTTAGCTCACGTTCTCCTTCTTCCTCCACTGATAGCAACATAATGTAATTACAGACAGAATATGGAGCAAAAATTGAGAGCTTCAGGGGGCTTTATTGATGACTATATTTTAGGCAATAATCCTTCATCTCTCACTAGCCTTTCAGGAGCTACTTAATAATTGCACCAGTGTCCTGGCCTAGCAGTATGTTTTCAGATAAACTGTATTATATTGTGGTTCTTAATTCTTTGTGTTTGCCTTTCTTAGTGATTAAATGTAGATTATTCCATTAGCAGCCCAGCATAAAATGGTAAGGTGAATGAACTGAAATCTTTGAAATAGATAAGTCACAGTATGATACAAGTGGCAAGGATCCCCAGTGTCTTTGGAACTTTTCTTTTTAGATCTTTATCTTGGTTGGGCAGGATTGGTTTTGTTCTACTGCTTACCCCTTTTACTAGAAATCTTTGGTTTGGGAGCAAAAGTACATAAGGTTAAGGGCTACCCAGGTATAAAAGTACAGTGTTGCACCAGAACCATGAACTTATTTTCTTTGAAAGGCCTGAGTTCAACCCCAATCTGCTCTTCACTCTCTGTGTGATCTTGGGCAAATCATTTTTTGATTCTGAGTTCCAGTTTCCTCGTATGGAAATGGGGATAATGATAATACTTACCTATAGGATCCAAGTGAGAATCAAATGAGACTAAAGCATTTAGCACAATGTCTGACATATATTTAGCACCCAATGCATGATGCCTTTTATTGCCACTATTATTCATACATACCTCATCTATTTCCTCCTCTGGTTCAGAAAATTCAGGAATCACTTTGATCTGAGTTTTGATGAAGCATTTTTGAAGACCTACAAAGTAGATGCCAGTGTATCCCTATAAAACAAAATGGAAAAAAAAAACTCTTGAAAAAGTCACAATTAATGAGTTCCATGGTCTGTTTGGGCCTTAGGCTGGCAAAATTTGAATTCAAAGGAGAGCTTTGCCTTATAAATGAAATGAAGGCTACAGACTATTTTTAATTGAACTAAAATGTTCTAATATTTTAAGTGAGAAGCCTTTGGAGGGAAATATCCAACTTACATTTTTAAAGTCATGTACTTCCAATGTTTCATCAGTGCCATTTCCACTTCTGAATATTTCAGTTCTGGTCACAGGATCAATTTCCATGTAAATCTTCTTCTTCTCACCATTGCTATAAAAAGTGTGCTCCATGTCATATGTCTGGGAAAACAGGAAAATAGGAAAACAAGTTCTAAGATACTCAGCGTGTCCCTTCATATGACACTTTAATTGAGTAATATCTGGGGTGCATTTTCTCTCCAGGATCTGTAGTGAGGTGTCATCTCAGTAGCTTGCCATTGGGAATTTTCTGAGACTCAAGATTAAAGTGAGATGTTTTTTGGTGCTGGAGTTGATATGGGGATCTCTTTGGATCCAGTATTTTGTATTCAAGCCAAGTTGCTGAACTAATTACTAAGAATTCCAACAGTTTTCTTGGTAGCCTTGGCTAAATAGCAAATGATATTTTGCAAAAACAGTCTATAAAGTAGTTCCTTCTTGTGTTAAGTAGAGGAATCACCTAAAACCATGCTGTTTCTTTTAAACTAAGCACTTTCTAGGCACTCAGTGGTTACTCCCACACTCCCCATGAAATTCATTAGGTTTGAGACAATGATTTGAATACATTCATTCCTTGGCCAATTTTAGGTAATAATGTTATCCTGGCTTCAATCGCTTCCTTTTTTTCCTTTAAAATCCAGAAACCATTAATTGCCTTTCCATAACCTCTTTTATGGACTAACCAACTCCCCTCAATTTATTCCTGAATTCTGCTTGTCAAATGTGATTTAGTTGGTTTCAAGTTCTCCAGTTTCTCCTACATGTAGAATTCAACAACCGTATCAAGTGCCTCTCAGTAAGTAACATGGGGTTTACCAAGGAGAATTTCTTGGAAAGGGTACTTATCTGGACATTCGTGAGTGGTTGAAATGAACCCTGGACTTTCTCCTGCCCTCTAAAAGAGGTATTCTCTTTCTAAGGATGAAAAGGACCAGTCCTACAGTGTCTCAGTTTAGAAGTAAGCTCATCACTTATAACTGAGGACATTTTTATAGCTAAAAGCAAATAACAGGCCTAAAGGAATTTGCTTCCCATCACAAACCAGGCCAGACCAGATGGTGTCATGTGGAAGTCTATCTTATCCCTGTTGTTTAGGACACCTTTAGCTATTGTTTCTTTGTGCTCATTTTTCTTTACCCCCTCCCCCCCAAATTGTAAACTAAAAGCTTGAAAAAAGCAAATCATCTACAGAACTAATGTTGCTTTCTAATGATACAATTTCCAGGGGCAGCGTTTTAGAGCTTGCACTGGTTTAGGTTGTTTTTTAAATGTCTGCCAGAGTCTGTGACTGAATATTAGTTTAACCTGGTCAAATTTTCCCCAACTCAAATAGAAAAACAAGTTGGAAGGGTTTGTAGAAACAATGTTACTTCAAGTGTGAAATGTCTGTGTAGATGTTGACTAGAACAGGAAACAGTGTCCTTTACTTCTTAATAACCTTACAGTGACTTGGACGCGGCCAGCACTTAAGTATTTGTAGAATAAGTTTCTCCTACCAATGGCAATTTCTCATCTTAAAGAGATTTTGAGCATTGGAATTTTTTTTTTTTTTAAGAGACTGTATTTTAAAAGGGAAAGGAAAACAATATTTAGAACCTTCCAGCAATTGCAGAGTTAATTCAGGAAGTCTGACCTGGTTTGTGACAGTTAGCAAATTTCTTTAGGCTTGTTATTTGCTTTTAGTTACAAATGTATCCTCAGTTCCAGCTCTTCAGCCAGTTTGAGAAACTTCTACCTATGACAATAAATTGAGCTCTCAGTTGACCTGACCTAAGAAGAGGAGAAATGCATGTATTTCAGTTCCAGCCTTGTCAAATATCCCAATAGGGAGAATTTCTTTAGACAAACTATCCATTGTTGAGATAAATGTCAACACCACTAGTCATTGGAGGTGGGGTGTTTGTTTCATCAGTAGCACCACTGATGGATTATTGCATGGAAAAATGAGGTTAGAGACTAGGAGATGTTGGATGGCTGCCTACCTGGGCAAAAGAGAAAACACAGGCTGTATTTTCAATCACTCATAGAAGACTATGGAATCATACTGGTGACATTTAGAATTTCAGTGTACTTTTGTGGAATGAGTTTTCCTGCATTGTTGGCAATGTGCTTCACTTGGATACCTTGCTAGATGAAAACTGTTGGAAATTGCCAAGCTCAGCAGATCTTGATTATTTTCAACATTCTTTCAGTGTTTTGTTTTGTTTTGGTGGAGGAGAAGGGCTCCATTCTGATTGTATTCATTAACCAGCATGGTGGCTTTTTTGTTAGCAATAGTAGGTGGCTAAATAGAGTGGGATAAGCATGACTTCATTTATGTGTGAATCCTGAGTGGGGGGTAAGGGTGGGGTGGGGATTTATATATTCATCCAGATGGAATTCCACTATCAAAGGTGTCCAATTGGAACAGACTGTCTTTTGTCTAGGAAGATGATGCCGGTGTCTCATTTTGGACTGCTTGGGGATGAGTTTGAGCAAATCCAGACATACTGTCTCGCCTGGGTCCCTGTGGAGCACATTGCTGGGGTAATGGTTATGCAAGATTCACTGGCCCATATGAAGACTGAGCTAATGCCTTTGGCCTCAGAAGTAATTTTCTCTCTACTAAGTTCACTGGCTCAGGGGCTGAGGGTCTTTCTGGAGATGAAGGAATAAGTGGTTTTGTCCTGTCCAGACACAAACTGAAGCAGAGACAGGATGGCTAGCCTGAGAGAGGTGTGAGTAGGCTCCCAGTATCACATCTCAGAGTTTCCCCAACTCAGCTTTATTCCAGAAAGGACAGAGCAAGGATAAAGCTTGACAAGGAATACACTTCTGTCAAATTGGTATATTGAGAAAGTTAATTCAGGAAGGTGTTTCTAGCTTCCCTTTTCTGTTCTTTTCATACTCTGTTTACTTTATACCCTTCTAGTCCTTTACCCTCTTCCTATTTCCTTCTAGCCCTTTGTCTCCTGTCTACACACCTAGGAATCTCGTGGTACTTCAGGTATTTTATGTCAAAGCTAAAAAAATCAATCTTACAAATGAGTTCACACTAGGATGTTAACTATAGGTAGTTGCCTGTTGAAATAATTGAGTGCAATATATAACTCAAAGGACTGAATTACTAATGGTGGATTTTAAGCACAATAGCATCACAAATAGGAGATATCTGAGGTGCAAGGACATCTTTTCAGCGAGACATAAGGCTGGTTTTAGCTATAAAGGCCAGCACAGCCCTGGCTGGTGGCTCAATGGATAAGGCGCCGGCCTGTGAACCTAAAAGTCACTGGTTCGATTCTCTAGTCAGGGCATATAACCAGGTTGCAAGTCAGTTCTCCAGCAAGGTCAATAGCTGGAGGCAGGTGAAAGGCAACTACACATTGATGTCTCTCTCCCTCTCTGCCTCTCTCCTTCCTCCTCTCTCTAAAAACTAATAAAATATTAAAAATATTAAGGCCAGCACACTGGAGTGGGACAGGGAAGCCAATGGAGTGAAATATGAATCAGAGGTGAAATGAAATAGATACATGTTTAGGCCCCAGGCAGTGAGAGTCAAGAAGATCACTTTGACAAAAAACATGGAGAAGATACAAACTCATTTTGCTTCCCTGCCCAAGAATTCTTTCCTCAGTCCAGTTTAAATCCTCTACTCAGGTAGCAAAGAGCCCTAACTTCCCTCTTTCACAGTTTGCCCAATTTTCTTGCCTCAATCTGTGGTAATTTCTGAAGTCAGAAAAAGTTTTTTATAAAGAATAAAGCTGCTTCAGACCTCAGTATGATAGAGCTGTTGGGGGTGGGGAATAGGTTTAGCCTGTGTTGAAAGGGATTTGAAGGCATTTGGCTTAGGTGTTTTGTTTTGTTTTGTTTTTTTTAATTTATTTTTCAGGTTTGTTTTCTGAAGCCTGTGATTAATTTGGCTGCTCTTCTTTCCATCTTCATCCTTTACTGCCTGTTTATGAGGTACAATCTTTAAAGGTGAACTACATGGTCAGAATTGTTGGCTAGCAGGTGTTAAACTGGAAGGAAGGGAAGGGAATGCATTGTACCATATTATTACCAACCTAGCCTCTGGGAATTAAAGGGCCTCTGGGTATTTCTTTACCAAATAGAGCAGACAGATTGTTTCTCATGCAAAGTTGGACTTCTGCATCTTCAATCACCAGTTCTCAGCCCTGAAAAAAATTGGCATAAGCAGCAGAGACATTCCTCTTTTTCAACAAGAAAAATACCATTTCTTTCATCTATAGACTCAAGCTGGCTGGAAATTTTTCCCCTACTCACCCCGGCCCCTCTACCCATTATCCTTAAATGCAGCTGGAAAATAGTGGAAAGAATCCTCAGACTAGATTCTGTTCCTGTCTTCAACTCTGTCACTTACAAGCTGTGTGACTTTGGGAAAGTCACCAAATGTCTCTGGAGGCTCAGCTCTCATTTTTACCTCCCAACCCTTGCCACATACAATGTCAAGTAGCTGACAAAATCAGTTCTGCTCATATTTGGGCTGATGCCTGTGAAGTTGACCCATGGACTGCCTCTACCTGTTGATCATTTGGTTTGTTTTCCCCTTACAGCTCCAATCCCACTGTGTTACTAAACAACAGTTCACACTGATGACCAAGGCGTCCTTGATGGTGCCACATAGGTTGCTTAGCAAATGCTGCCTTAGAAGCATGAAAGAACTGAAGAAGAATGTGACACTAGTGGCCAGAGTACTGATCTACATAATTGGAGAGGCCCTGATTAGCCTAGAGCAAGAGCTGGCCCAGTGAGTTTTGATTCAGAAGTGGGCTAGCTCTCTACAACACTTTGATTCACAATGGTTTAGGATGAAAATAAAATGAAGTTTTCTCTTCTAAAATGTAGACATTGGCACCATCTGGTGAAGCTCAGTTGATCTGTTAAAGAGATTCCAGCCACAATTCCATCTTTTTCCTTGAGGGTTTGAATGCTTCTCCAGACCCACATTTCACCCACCAAACTACTGTGTAGGAAAGCCTAGGGAACTCCGAAAGGAAACCTGTGTCTTCTGTGTGCCTCAAAGAAGAGTAAATAAAGTTGGTTTCTGGCCATGCTAGTATTAGAGAAATCGGCACAGGTAAGCTGGACCCAGACTTAGCCAGAAGATGCTTTTACTAGGCAAATGATTTTTAGCCTAGAATGATATTGAACTCACAATCCTGAGTGAGACTGTTTCAATGATTTTCTGCAGTTGAGATGATGGGGAGTGCAGAAGGATGCTCACCTATTCCTATTACCTTTCACCTCATGTTGATAGTATGTAGAAGTTGAGGGGAAGTTCTCAGGAATTTGTTGATTGTTGTGTGCACCTTAGAACTTACGGTTTCCAAAGAGCCCTAAAGTCACCAGAAGTTCCTAGATATAGCAGGGAGGGCAACATTTAATTTATTTAATTTATTTAATTTATCATTCTTCTGACTCATTCTACAAAGGATTGGAGGGGATAGGCTACAAGGTCTGTGTTACATCTAAAAACTTGCAGTTTAAGGGTTGGGATTTTTCTGACTTAGTTTCTCCTTATTAGACTAACAGGGTAGTTGGCTTCTAATTGCTTCAAGTTGAATGTGAAGTACCCGGAGCTTAAAGCAAGAATGTTTCACCAGGGAATCTGCTTCAAAGTTCCTGTGCAATCACTGCCTGGAAGTGAAGCCTTGTTGTAATGCTCACTGCAGCTGAATAGGTCCCCTCTACTTGATGAAGAAAGTTGAAAACAAGAGATCAATAGATTAGCTTTCATTCAGCTCAGGCAGGTACTATATGTGGCTGTAGTTTAGGGGACATGTTAGTGACATGTGCATTCAGAATTATACCTCCTTGTTTCACTATATTTTGATCCCTTTCTCTCTCTGGCATATATGTGTATGTGTGTGCATTCACATGCACATGTGTTCATGCCTGAGGTGTATAAGGAGAGGCAGGAAGTAAAGCACAGCTTTTACCCTATTTGGGATCAAGAATTTGGATTTTTAATACACACCAAGGTGAAAGAAAATGGGAGGAAGTGAGGCCTTACTGGCATGGAAATGTCAATACTAGATGTGGGATGCTAAATAAATACTTTATAAACAGATGTTGAAACGCAAAATAAGAGGAAAGTGAGATGGAGGTTAGAGGAGCAAACACTAAGAACATAGAGAAAGCCTCAGGACAGCAAATAAGTCACTGCCAGCTATAAGCACAACAGCATCAACCATTCTCTTCACCAAGGACCCCGCAGTCCCCCCAGGTCCCTCAGGCTTATAAAGAAAAGTCCAGAAGAGCCTGGGTTTTAATCTGCTAACTGTTGTTTCCTGCTAGGCCATGTTTTTAAGGGGATGAGGTCTTTAATTTGTGTAAAATGCCCAAATCTTTTCCCTTTGCAAATCTCCCAAAACTAATCTGACTGCTATGTTCTTCTCTTTTTTTTTTTTCAGATTTTTAAAAAATTTTAATTTTATTTTTGTTGTATTACATCCATCCTCTTTTTGCTCCCCTCTGTCCCCCTCCCCACCCACCTATTCCCCCCAAAGTTAATCCCACCTGTTGTCCATGTCCATGGTTCCTTTATACTAGGTTCTTGTCTAAACTGCTCCCCTTCCTTGCCTCTTCCTCTCCCCTTCCCCCAACCCCCTTCCTCCTGACTGCTGCAGGCCTTTTCACTGTATTCATATATTTGGTTCTGTTTTGCTTGTTGTTAGTTCTGTTCTTCTTAGGATTCATAAATTGGTTTTAAGACAGGTTTATTGGCAATATTAGCCAATAATTAGACCATATATATATTAGATCTTAGAAAGATTACTTCACAAGAGATTTGGTTCTTGATAAATTTCATTTGGTCGTGTAACCCACCTCTTGTTCATGCACAAAGTTTTACCTTTTGGTTTGAGGAATCACGTGATTGGTTCTTAAAATCATCAAAAAAAAAAAAAAAAAAAAAGAGAGAGAGAGAGAGAGAGAGAGAGAGAGAGAGAGAGAGAGAGAGAGAGAGAACTGGAATGAGAAGCAAAGATGGTATAATACTGAAGCAGAGGGGGCCATGGGCACTGAGTTTGGCACCTTGCAAAATGAAAGCAAGGTCCCTACCTAGTCATTTATAGTTGCCCTGAGGCAGATAGCATTGTAGGTTTAGAAAAACACATCAACTCTTTCAGAATAGCATTATCAGTACCAATGGTTACAATAAAACAAGAAAGGCCACCTGGTCCCATATTTAGGTAAGCATGTATGGGTGGTCAAAAGGTCTAGCTTTCTACAACACTTAGTTAAGTACATATGGACATGGAGAACAGAAAGACTTAATGTCCTCTAATTCATCTGTAATTGTCAAGAGGGCCTGCGATTCCATTTGTGGGGCAGCATATTACCTTGTGAATGAGCTAAGTAGTAGTGGAATTGGATTGGAATGCATTTTGGCACTCATTCATCTGGTATTTCTTCCTGATCTCTATTGCTTTGCCTGCCTTACTAGCTTTAATATATGTGACTTCTCTAGAAAGACACATGAACAGTGAATAGTTCAGAAGCAAAGAACAGCGATTATCATCTTATCTATCATCTACATCTATCTATATCATCACCATCTATCTATCATCAATCTATCTATCATCTATCTATCTATCTATCTATCTATCTATCTATCTATCTATCTATCTATCTAGAAAGCTAACTATAGGTATTGGGGGGTGCCTGAAGTAGTTTTTGGAACAAAGTATAAATGAAAAGGCAAACAAAGTAGGCTGTTTCACTCTTTATTCTCCCTCCTTAAACTCAGATAACTTATGAAACTAAATGAAAGTGAGTATGGAAGCAGAGGTGAACAATCCAAGGTAGCTTTGCCTTACTTCTCTGTTTTCTTTTGGACACTAGTTCAATTGATTTTCTGTTTTCTCCCCCACTAACTTTCACTCTGCATCAATCCATATTTTGTCCTCTCTGCTCCTATCACTCCATTAATTCCTAATGATCCATGCCAACCCATTTTCTTCTTGTCTCTCATCTTTCCTCCTGAACTTTTGCTTCTCCTTCCCTATATCTGTTATCAAAAAGAAATGAGCATCTCATGACAATAAATGAATAACAATAGTAACAATAGCAACTCACACACAGAAAGAAAAATGTGGCAATGCCAGAAAATCATCTTGACACCTTGTAGCTTGTATACTTATTAATTCTCTTTCAAATGAAGATTGTTTGATATGAAGGGACTATAATTTTCTTTAAATCACATCTAGACCTGCCCATTGGTTGTGAGCCTGGAAGTAATAATAAACACTAAGGTACGCTAATACTAACTACAACGGCCAGTGAAGCTTCACCAAATGACCCTAATAACAGAAGCTTTCTGATTTGCCTGTGATTTATTACTTGTGCCTACCTTGTGGCACTATTATCTCAGTGGGACAATGAAAATTGTGGCTAGTAAGGAGCTGAAAAACTGTTTTAAAATTTGTAAATAAACAAGAACTCATATACAAGACTTGCTCCTTCCGAAAAGGAGTTTGCTGCCTGTCCTCACAGCAGATGCAGTAAGTCAGAAGCATAATCCCTGAAATTTCTTTGCTGCCATTCTGGTGGTTTCTTCTTATGTGGTGGTATAAAATTACTTTACCATCAGTTTTTGCCCAGATAATTGAAAGAAAGATTGAAAGTATTTTCTTTTTACAGTAACAATTTTGCTTCTAAGAAGAGTCTTAACTCCTTAAAGCAAAGCATTACAAAAGAATGGGAAATTCTACATCCTATTATTGCTAATAAAAATACAGAAAATATAGATTTTCTTTACCAAAATAATTAGGCAAGTAAAAGAAAGAAAATCTTGAATTCAGTTTTTCATACCACAAAAGGGACTTAATGATTTTCATTTTCACACTAATATACATGTCATTAAATTCAATCAAACTCAAAACAGAAGCATTGGACCACAATGCACATTTACTTACTTTTTTCGGTGTCTCTGGCCAGAAGTGCTTGCCCCCCCAAAACAAAACAATTAGAGTTAAGGCCAGGATACCAAACACCAATCCACAAATCTTAAGTGATTTACATATCTTCTTGGATTTAAAAGCTTCTGCCTAAGCAAAGAACAGAGAAAATAAAACAATACAGAATAATCCTTAGAATAGCAAGCCATAATTCAAAGTCACCTTTGATTGCACTTTCTAATGTTCACATTGTTATATGATAAATAATCTCTGCAGCAATACATGTGCTCAAAAGGGAATAAATGTGAATCAACTTACATTTAGAATGTGACAGTCCTCACAGTTCTCTGGAGGATTCTTGGCCATAGTCTCACAGCACACAGTACGCTTTCCCGGCTTTGAGAGAACTGAGACCACTGCTGAGGTGGAGTTGCAACTGAGTCAGCTGATGCCAGAGGAGAAGCTGAATTTATATGGCTCAAATATGTCATACCAGAGCCTGAGGGAGCCCAAGGGGCTCCTGTGCTGCAATTTGTTACACGGATATACCCATATATGTTTATAACTTCTGTGCACAGAATTCAATCCAGAATGGCAAAGACAGAAAGTTATAATGCAAACTATTGTCCTAGGGGTTGGCTTGGAAGGGGACCAAGCCTGAGACACATTGAAATGATTTTTCACTATGAACTTAAAATATCAGTGGCAATACATTCTGCATACTCCAGAAGCAAACAAAACAAGGAGAGGAATGAATTTCTGATTTTAATTCCATTTGATTTAGTAAATATTTATTGCAGGGATATTAAATGGCAGGCACTGTGCTTGGCATTTGAGAGTCAGAAATGAATAAGATGTTCTCTCCTCCACTATATTAAAGCTCTTTGAGGACTGAGATAAATATGTACACAACTAATTATAATTAAAAACTGTATTAAAAGGTTAAATATAACTTTTCTCTCTTTTATACTATCTCTCAGATTATTTTTCTTTGCTAGCTTCTTTTCCTTAATCTGTTCCTTGATGTTGATATTCCTTGTGGTTCTATCTTGATAACCTTATATATACACTTTTTAGATGGTCTCAGTCATGTATATAGTTGAAAATATCACATGTATCAATGATTTCCAAGTCTGCCTTTATAACTCCATTCTATCTCTTATATTTCAAAGCCTTTTGAATATCTCTGCTTGGGTGTACCTCAGAAATCTCAAATGCAACAAACATTTAGTCAAACTTTAAGTTTTTCAATACACCCTTCTTTGCACTACTTTCTTTCCTATATTCTTAATTTTGACTGGTGACTGTATTTACTAAAGTTGCATAGCAAAGTACCACAGACTAGGTAGTTTAAACAATAGAAATTTATATTCTCACAGCTTTGGAGGCTAGAAGTCAAAGATGAAAGTGTCAGCAAATTTGGTTTCTTCTGAGGCCTTCCCCCTTGCCCTTTTTACATGGCCTTTTTCATCTTCACATGGCATTCTCTCTCTACGCATATCTATGTCGTAATTTCTCTTCTTATAAGGACACCAGCTGCATTGGATTGTAGTCCATCCATAAGCCCTTATTTTTTCTTAATTACCTCTTTAAGTGCGTTGTCTCCAAATACATTTTTAGATAATGGGTATTAAGGCATTAACATGAAAATGGGGTTGGGGGGCACAATTCAGCTTATAACATTGGAACCATCACCCATTCAGGCTAAAAGCTGTGTTTTGGGGGTGGTAAGCAGGTCCACTTTTTCTGGCCCAGATGGCTGCATGAGAATGAAAAATGTGATAAACATCTAAAGTCAGTGTAAATGTTAACCTGCTCTTTTTGTGCTAGGACTAGAGCATAGGTTAGGGCCACTAGTTTTGCTTTTTGGGATGTGGTGGAAGTGGTAGAGGGCCAGCTTCTACCATGAATGTGAGTGAGACAGTGGCATAACCCACTTTCCTAACATCATTTGTGATGAAGGAGCTGCCATTGATAAACTAGGAATCTGTGGCCTGAGGGAGAGGAGTCTCAGACATGTGGGGGAAGGGAGACAGGAGGTCAGAGAGTATCTCAGAGCATACATGTAGTGCTCCAGAGGTTGGGGGCAGAGGAAGAAGGGTGACTGGGTTCATCACCAGGCACCACAGAACAGTCACATGTGGTGCCTGCAGGAGCATGAGGACAGAGTGTTGGAGCTGGGACAGGTGAAGGAATTTATCGGCCTGATTGGTGAGGAGGTATGCAATAGCATGAGGGTGATATGTTGATGATAGGTTAGTTACTGAGCTTATTAAGAGACCTATGGTAGCTGCTAATGAACACAAACAGATTGGCCACCCTATGGGGTCAAGCTGCCAGGAAGGATCTGTGACAACTATCAGATCCAGTCCTGATTGCTGCCCACGTAGCCCAAGTGCTATGCCCTGTCTTTTGTCTGTGTATAATAGGAAGGGCTTGCATAAGTCAAGTAGGGCTAGAACCAGAGCCCAAGTAAGGGTCCCCTGGAGATCTCTAATGGGGTAAAGAATGGGTTTCTCAGGATATAAAGGGCCTGATAGGGGTCCCCTTAGCTACCTCATAACGTGGTTTGGTCAGAATACCAAAGTTGGAAATCCAGTTTCTAAAGTAGCTAGTTCAAGGAAAGATAAGAGGTCCAGTTTGCTGGTAGGCACTGCCATAGAGGCTATTAGGTTCCTTCGGTCTTGGGTCATTCCTTTTCAAGTTGGAGTAAGAGTGAACCCAAGGTAGGTGACTGAGGTTAAGGATAGTCATGCCTTTTGAGAAGAAACCCAATATCCCAGCTTTTCATGTTGGGAATCCTTAAGAGATGGGCTGCAAAGTAGGAGACTGTCTACATATTGTAGGAGAATGGAGGGAGAGAGGTTGATCTGGTAGAAGTCTCCTGCTAATGCCTGACAGAACAAATGGAGGCTGTTCCTGACCTCCTGGGAAGAACAGTCCAGGTGAGTTGCTGGGAAGCATGCATGTCCAGATTTGTCCAAGTAAAAATGAATATGTTCTGAGAGTTGGGGTGTGGAGGGATGGTAAAAAAAAAAAAAAAAAAGGCATCTTTGAGGTCTAGGACAGAAAATTGTGGTGGTCTATGGGATGAGCGAAAGAAGCATATAGGGGTTAGGGACTACTGGATGGAGTGGGACTACTGCCTGATTGATTATATGCAAATCCTGAATAAGATGATAGGTCCATTGGACTTTCAAATGGGGAGAATGGGAGTGCTATAAGGGGAATGTGTAGGCTTCAGAAGCCCAGCTTTAAGTAGGTGTGTGATTGTTGGATTGAGACCCAGTAAGGCTTCTGGGGGTACCAGGTATTGTGACTAGGAAGGGAAATGGGTTGGATCTCTAAGGCAGATCTTGATGGAATCATTGTGGGTGGTGACCACAGGGGTGTCTGTGTCCCAGACAATGGAGGAAACAGTTGGGAGAATGGAAGAGAGTGTTAAGATATGAGAGTCGGTCGATTGTGAGAGAGAAGGAAGATTCCCTGCAGTTGCTGAGGGGAAGGTATAAGAATCTGGGCCTGTAATTTGGTTAAAATATCTCTATTGAGAATGGGGATAGGGCAATTAGGAAGAACTAAGAAGGAATGTAAAAAAGTGAATTCTTCCAGGGAACAGGTCAGGGAGGAAGTTATAACAAGCCTTGAAACTATGCCATCAACCCCAACAATCAAGATAGATAAACTGGTGAGCTCCCTGGAATATTCAGGAAGGGTAGAATAAATAGCTCCAGTATCATTGAGAAAACATTGGCTTGCCTGCCACTGAAAGAGTTACCCAAGGTTCCATTGTCAGGATGGGTGTGGGGGTCAAAACAGTTCCTGGGTAACCTCAGTCTTCCATGACCAGATCCAGGCAGTTGGGGATTTCAAAGCTCAGGACATTATCAGCTTGAGCAACTGGTATCCCCTTTGCCTTGAGAGGCCCAGGGGCAGTCGGACTACCAGGGCCCTTTCTTTTGGCACAGAGGGCTTGGTCAGTGGTCATGGGCTTAGGCAGTTGGCACACTTGAAGCAATCTCTGTGGGGTGCCCAGCCTTCCCCAACCCTCAATGAACACTTCTTACTGGGCACAGTCAGGGCCAAAGCCACATCTGAATGACCTTAACCTGAGACTGGGCCTTCTCCTCATCTCAATTGTTGAAGACCATGAAAGCCTGTGTAGTCTGTGGACGCGGTTCCAACTTCTTTAGCTTATGGCAAATGTCTAGAGCAGACTGGGAGATAACATGCATATGGAGAATGAGAGCGCCCTTTGGTGTAGTAGGATATATATTAGTGAATTGCTGGCTTGATGGCCTATAACCTACTCAAGAAAGCAGCAGGATTTTCATTAGGTCCCTGCATAATTTCTTTGAGTTTATTATAATTTACAGCTTTCTGGGAAGCAGCCTGCATTCCAGCAGTGAGGCAAGTTATGCAGTTACAAGCACGGATACCCTGGGCCCCTTCCTGATAGTTCTGATCTGGTTCCTTTTGGGGAACCACGGTGGCCCCAACTGGACTATTGTTGAGGTCTTGGTGATTAAGCATGTCAACATGAGCCTGAGGGGCAGTGCAAACTCTCTTCCCCTCCTCAGCAGTCATGCAGGTAGGGAGTATATATAAAGGTCTCTCCATCAGAGGCTATAGGAGATTGTAATATATTGAAATTTCTTATTCAACCAAGTGGTATTGGAGAAGGAGCCAAGGTGTCATTCAATCTGAGACAGATCAGATAGAGTGAAGGGCACATAGACCCAAATGGTATCACCTCCAGACCTTTCACCTCATAGAGGGGAAGGATGGGGTGTGGGGGGAGTTGCTGATGAGCCAACATTTAGCCAGCGCTTGGCTGAGGGGGTAGAGTATCAGAAGTAGAGTCTGGGTCTGGGTTAGAGTTTGAAGGTGCCGGTGCTGCAGGTGCAGGTTGATGTGGAGGGTGTTGGTAAGGAGGGGTAGTGAGGATGGTCCTCTAGAGGGTCAGGGTCTGAGGGTAGAGTGGAAGGAGAGGGAGCAGAAATCTGGGGTAAAGAAGAATGGAGAAGGATCTGACAGAACAGGATTCACAAAGGGAGGGGCACCACTGCATCTCAAAGAAGGTTTGCATATACAGGACTTCACTCCATTTGCTGAGGCAGCAACACTAATTGTCTAAATCAATTAAGATGGAAGGGCCCAGGGACCTATTACAGGGCTATATGGACTGATTATCAAATTTGAACTGAGGCCAGGCTGTGTTGCAGAAAAAAAACAAGTCACTGTGGTCTCAGTTTGGGATCAATATCCCAGAGGTGTTTTAGGAGACACCCAACAGGGGAGTCTTGGAGAGGCTTAGATTGGCCAGTACTTATGGTTAAAGGGAGGAGGATAAAGACAATTCCTGTGAGACCAGCAGCTCAAAACTCTTAAGAGCAGCCCAGAAGCTTAACTCTGAGAGTCTGGGACCTAGAGACTGGATGGTGGTGTCCCCACTGCCCAATCAAGTGGCACTTAGCGGCCTTCTGAATTCTCTTTAAACAGAGAAAAGGGGAGAGAAGGGTGCCCTGTTGTCTTGCTCCCTTCCAACAGTTGGTAGTCTCTGCCTAGTGCTAGGACTTCTGAGGGGCATCCCGGATACCCAAAAAACAATACAGGTAGATACCTAGAAAAAGGGGAAACTCCTTATCTGAATTTATCAGTGTGGATGGAAAAGCCAGGTGCAGGAATGTCAGTCCTCAGTAGTTTCTCTTCTCCAGCCGGGTCCCTGAAAGTCTAAGTCCAAGAAGAAGGTAGCTGTGGCCCCAAGAAAAAGGATCAAGGGGTTAGCCTGAGCATGCTGCCATAGCCCACTGCTACCCTGGCTGCAAGCCTCTGAGTACCAAGACTGGCCCTCCCCAGTTCTGGCACCAAAATGTTAGGTTTTGGGGAGTTGCTAGAGGTAGAGAAGGCCAGCCACCAGGGTCAGGATGGTGTAAATCTTAAGGAGTTCTGAGGCTAGGAATGCGGAAACAGCACAGATTAGGCTAAATTGTCTCCTTATATGGCCAGAAGGTTAGTGACTGACCCAGTTATAACCCCCTGATTGCAGCCCGTGTCTAAGATAGCTAGGGGCAGGGGAGGAAGGTGAGCTACCTCATGGAGGGCTTTTGTTTGGAATGGCAGGCTTCAAAATGGTGAGCTTATTCCTCACAGCATATACATGTGACTTCATCTACATCTTAATGTCTTGAAGGAAAATAATTGTCTAATTGTTGCAGACATGATCATGTATGATATTGATTATATATGTAATTCATGAAATATGAGGGAGACCCAAAGAGAAAAACAGAATTATCTTCTGGGGGATGGGCCCCTTGTAGTACAGGCTTTCTATGCTAGGTGTGTGTTCTAGGAACCCATCTGTGTCATTATACCAGCTGGCATTGTTGTGAGAGGCTGCATTGATCTTCAGTGAATTATATTTGAAAATTCTTTCAATGTGTTTGCTCGTATCATGATGGGTGATTTATAAGTGCACCTGCGCATATACTGAGTGTTCAGCAGTTTTTGACTAAAAATAGTGTAACCCGTGTGCCCCATTCTCTTTATTCACCTGATCTCACCAGAACAACATTTTTGTTTCCCCAAAGGAAAAAGTCCCCAAAGGCAAATGTTTTTCCAATGTGGAAGAGATGGGGGGAAAAAACCAGCAGGAGCACTAAAAGGCATCAAATTTGACAAGTTCAAAAACTGTTTTGATGGCACAGCGGATAAGGTACTGGCCTGTGAACCCAAAGGTCACTGGTTCGATTCCCGGCCAGGGCAACATAACCAGGTTGCAAGCCAGGTCTTCAGACAGATCTGTAGCTGGAGGCAGATGAAATGCAACCATACATGGAAGAAAAAAATGTTTTGAGAGGTCTGGCTGGTGGCTCAGTGGATAGGTGCTGGCCTACGAACCCAAAGGTTGCTGGTTTGATTCCCCAGCCAGGGCACATAACCAGGTGGCAAGCCAGGTCTCCAGCCAGGCCTGTAGCTGGAGGCAGGTGAAAGGCAACCATACATTGATATTTCTCTCCCTCTCTGCCTCTCTCCCTTCCCCTCTCTCTGGAAATAATAAAATCTTTAAAATAAAAACTGTTTTGAGTAGAGTGTGAAAATTTCTCAATAGATGTATTGCATCAAATGGAGAGTACTTTCAATGTGACTGAAGTTTTAGCATGTGAGAATAAATACACAATTTTTATAAGTAACTTCTGTTTCTTTTTTGGAGGGGCCCTCTTGTATAAGTCATGGGTCTATTTGTTATACAATTATTTGGTCAAGCTTTTAATAAAAAGGGGTTATGAGAGCAATCTTATGGAAAACCTGTATTTACTGTGTTAGATGGTTCCTCCTTAACAACATAGTCACACTGTGTCCCCAACGCCTTCCTTATGCTTTATTGACACTGAGCACACACTCTTTCACACTAAGGGCATTTGCACATGTTGTACTCTGTTTGGATTTCCCTTCTTCTGATTGTTTACCTGGAAAATTCCCATTTAGCTTTCAAATGCTGCCTAGATGTTACCGGTTGCTGAAACTCTTCCCTGGTCTCATCTCTACCACTTCATTGAGTTCATCACTCTTTCTCTTATTCTATTTTTGTGTCTTGTTCATATCCAAATGTTGCACTTATTATAAATTAGTTTTATGTGTGTTTTTCTTGAAAGATTTTGAGATCCTTTAAAACGTGTCTTATTTGTTTAAAATGTTAAATTAAAATAGATGTCGAAGCAATGTGCCATGGAAGCATAAAGGGAGAAGTGATTGTGATTCAGGAGAACAGGAAAACGACACAAAGCACATGGAATTTCAGTAGATTGTTCATTTATTAGTACTGTTTATTTAGCACCCTCTCTGTAGCAGGCACTATTACAGGGATTGGACACATATTTAATACTGGACAAGACAAACACTGCCCCTGACATTATAGAGCTCTGAGTCTGGTTGTGGAGACAGAACTTAAACTAAAGAAAGAAAATCCTGTCAATAAAGATATAAATTATAAAATGTACTAAGAAGGAAAAGTTCAGGGTGCTATTAAAACATCTCATTTGGATTGGGGAGGTCAGGGAAGTCCATGCTAAGGAGATGTCCCTTAAGCTTAGACCAGAACAATGAGTAGAAGTTAGCTGGTGAAGAGTGGGGAAAAATTATTCCAGGAAGAGATAAATACATGCAAATAGCTTGAAGCAGAAAAGAGGTTGTGTTTGAAGAGTAAAAGGTATGGTCGTAATATAGCAAATGAGAAGAAGGGTTGCTTGAGATAAGGCTGAAGATGTGGGAAGGAACCATATCACACACAATTGTATCTATTAGAACTGTTTTTGGCTGCCTATAATAGAAATTAAGTTATGGTGGTTTAACAAAATACGGAATTTTATTTTTCTGACATAATGGAGTCTCAATGTCAGCAGTGGAGGGCTCATGCAAGTTCCATCTTTTTGTTCTATAATGCTTTGAGCATGGCTTACCTCTTCATGCTTCCAAGATGGCTATTTCAACTCCAAGTAAGAAAACAGGAGAGAATGCCAAAGGCAAAAGACATGTGACTGCTGAGTTTGTTTTATCCATTAGAAAAGTAACAGTTTTTCTGGAAGCCCTCTCTAATAGATTTTTGCTTATCTTATTGGTCAGAACTGGGGTTGATGAACTCCCCTAGCTATCATGGAGTCTGCGGAGGTTTTATTTTCAACTCAGGCTATTACTACTAAAAATCAAAATTCTGGTAGGCAACCTAGAGTTTCTCTCAGAAGGCCCATGGGAAGGGGCTTGAAGTTTATTGTAAGAGCAATGGGAATTCATTGAAGGGTGCAGGGAGGATACACAATTTCTTTTATGTTTTTAAGTATCCTTGTGGTTGTTATAAGGGTGCAAGAAATATAAAAGGTTGACAAATTAAGAGGTAATTGCAAGAGATGATGGTGGTTTGGACTAAGGAAGTAGTAGTGGAAATGGAGAGAAGTAGACATATTTGGAATACTTCATTATAGATTATATACGCAGGGTGAGAGAAAGGAAGGAATAAAAATAATTCCTTGTTTCTGGCTTATGCATTAGGGTGAAAAGTGGTGCTATTCTTTGGAATAGTAAATACAGAAGAGGACAAGTTTAGAGTGATGAGTGTGGTTTTGTACATGTTGAATTTGAGGTGTGCATGAAGCATACAAGAGGAGACATCTACATGACAGTTGGGCATATGTGTCTGGAGCTAAGAAAAAAAGCATGGAGTGAAAATATATATGTATGTGGGAGCCATTTGCCTATAGATCATATTCAAAGCTATGACAGTCGATGACATGGTCTAGAAAGAGAGTACAGAATACAAACAAGACTGAGCCTCCGGGGAGTCTTCATAGTTATTTACAAGAATTTAGAAACATACTTTTAGAAAGGCTTTCATGATTTTGTAAAAAAGAAAAAGATACCCACTCATTATAAAAAGCAAGAAATGCTTTAAAAGTTAAAAAAAGAACAAAAAAATCCTTTCAAATTTGCCCCAACCAGGAATAACCATTATCCAGCCTGTTTCCTTATCTGAGTAAGAAAAATTTATAAGATTGTTGTGATAACTTAATGGGATAATCCATTTAAAGTTCTTACTCTGCTACTTGACAGAGAATAAATCCTTTATAAACATTGCCTTCTAAGATTAATAGACATTATTCTGGACATCACTTGCATTATACAAAATTAGTAAATGGATAGATTAAAAAATGTATAGCAATAATGTGCATGCTATTTTTAAAAGTATAATTTTAAGTGCTTGAATTAAACCAAATAAAAATCAAAGTGAAAGTAAAGAAACTGATAAACTTCAGATAAATGTCTCCTACCACTCAAGAGATGTAGTTCCTAAAAGACTACTTTTAAAGTTAAGATAAAAAAATTGTAAAAGAGGTTGTAAGCATTATGTTTTTACTTCTATGTTTCAATTTTTGATAGTGTTGCCTGATTCTCTGGATAGTTAAGGGTATGGGTCCTGGAGATTGCCTGCTTAGGTTTAAATCAGCTCTGCCATCCACTTGCTATAAGGTAGGTGAATTATTTCATCTCCATGTGACTCAGTTTTCTCATTTGTAGAATGAGGATTACAAAATACCTACTTCATTAGGTTGCTGTGAGGAATGGAAAAATTAATAAATATAAAAATAATTGGCACAGTGCTTGGTATATAATAAATATTATTATAAATATGAGGAAATAAGCCCTTTTTGTAGTTGTCCTCTCATCTCATGATTTTATTAACTATATTATTTTTACCTTCCCATATTTTATAACATTGACATTTTGTTCTCTACCTAGAAGTCTCTTAAGTTGTTTGGTCTTAGTTTTTTGTTTAAGTGAATTCAATGCTTACCATTAGATTTTTATCACATTTTTTTCATTAGAAAAATATTTTCATTACAAAAGAAGCAAGCCTGGCTTTCTTCTTTATTCCTGAGTTCTTCATTTGTCTATATATCTTGATTATCTATATTTTATCATCTAGTAGATTTTTTAAATGAGACACTCACAAGTGTTACATTTCTTAAACTCTTGCATGCTTGAGAGTAGCTGTCTGTAGAAGAGCAAAATTTAGTATATAAAATTCTTGGATCACACATTTGTTCCATCAAGAATTTGTCAATATTGCTCCACAGCCTTTTGTTATTGTGGTTACACTGCTCCTTTAACCATGGTCTCTTTTCATCTTTTGGTTGGCAATATTTCATTGTAGAAATTCCAGCATTAGAAGTCAGATGATGGGGAAGGAGGAGGTGGCAAATAAAATTTAAATGGAATGGCCAGGAAAACAGGAAGAAAACATGGAGGTGTCACAAATGCCAAGACAACAGTGTGTTTGACAAAAACAGCAGTGGTGAACTCTGTCAAAGCTTCTGCAAGGTTAAAAGGCTGTAAAAGTAGGGTTCAGATGGGGTAAAATGTGAAAGAGCATTCTTGGCTGCAAGAGTAAAGTGAACAAAGTCATATAGGTGTTTAAATATGTGTTTGGTGTGTGGGAGTATTGAGTAGTTCATTGCAGAAGGAATATTGATTGAATGGGAAAATGTAATTATGGCAGATTAAGTTACTCAGGCTGCCTTGTTTTTTGTTTTTGTTTTTTTTTTCCTTCTGCCCCTTCCCCTAGCTCTTCACCTATATTAAAGAAAAATATCTCTGTTTTGTTTTTCTTTTGCTCCCTTCTTTAGTGTCTTCCATCATTCTCTTTATTTTTTTTCTTTGGAATAAAAGGAATGGGCTTTTCAGTTATGTTTTATCCATAAATCACTTAACAACTTCAATAAGTATTGAATATTGAATCGAATTCCAGGAGTACATAAAACAGTGTAGTGGGAGAGACATGTAAGCCAAAAATTACAGCCCAGTGTGTGGTAAGTAAGGATTATCTCACAGCAGTACACAGTGCTTGGAAACACAGAGGAGGGAACCTAACCCAGCTTTGCAAGGTTATAGAGAAGGGAAGAAGACTCAGGGCAGGCTTCTGAGAGTAAATAATGAAGGAATCAAAGAAAGATACAAGATGGCAGAGGAGTAAGTGGTGCTCCACTAACTTCTTACTAAGACCAATCTGGGATTACAACTTCATTGTAGAGAAATCATCTGGGATAACCATCTGAACGCTATCTGGAGAGGGGCCTTATAACCACAGACAAAACAGAAGAAACCACTTCATCACAGTGTGACTAACAGGAGGTTCAGAGATGCAAGAGGGCTGGCTGGGCTCTCATGGGCAGCAGCAGAAGAAGCAAGGAGACATCTTAGCAGCCAAGTATTCCCCCTGGAAAGAGTGGGGTCTAAACCCCTAGCTGGGCTCCCCAACTTCAACAACAGAGCTGAGAGTAAAACTGTATCCAACTGTGAAAAGCAAAAATCTGTGAGGTTTTTTTTTTTTTTTTTTTTTTGGCTAGCCTGAGAGAGACAGACAGTTTTTAAAGGGACCGTGTACGAAAATACAATGGCCCCATTTACCCTGAGCTCCAGGAGAAGGAGGGCTGAGTGGACTAGAGACACATAAGAAGAGTTTGGGGCAGTGGCTCTAAGGAGAGATTTGAGGCAGCAGCTGATAGGGTCCCAGTGCTGATTCATCCCCTATATTATAGGAAGACCACTCCCTTCCAAGTGGCATCAGCCTGAAGGTCATCAATAGCTCAACCCACAAGAATTAACCTGCCCCACCGGTACTTAAGCCTGATGGCTGAACACAGCTTGATTAGATTAACAATTTAGGAAGACAGACAAAGACTATCAGTGAATCTCTGATAGTCTCACACAGGCTACCTAGCCCCAGACTGGGTCATGATCTGGTGTCACCAGGGGGGGATCCAGAAAGTGCACTTCCACAACACTATACAAGATATGCTGGGTGGAGTGACTCCCAGTCAGCTAGCCTGAGAGAAGGGCCCACCAAAGAGCCACACAACAGCAAGCAAAACCGAAGTACAACCAGACAGCCCACATAAATGGCATAAAGGGCATCTCAAGAGCATCACGTTCAAGAGATCAATGAGAATGCACCACTGAATCCCACAGGACTTATAGCACAGAAGGTCACACCATGAAGACATGAAGTAAAAGGAGATCAATCTAAGAAGTAGAAACAAACAAGAAAAGCCACCTGAAATGGAGAGATAAAGAAACAATCCCCCTCCATCAAAAGTAAAGGAGGAATCCCTAGAAAGACAGCTAAATGAAATAGAGGTAAGGAAAGTACCAGACATGGGATTCAAAATAATGATTATACAGAAGCTTAATGAGCTCAGTAAGTTCAGAGAAAAGTATAAAGAATTCCAGGGAAGCTATGAAGAACTCCAGGGAAGCTACAAGAAACTTACTGAGAATTACACCAGCATTAAAAAAGACATAGAAACTTTCAATAGGAGTCAAGAGAAGGTGAGAAGATGGTGGCAGGGTAGTGGGCAACGCTGAGTGCTTGCTCTGCTTTTTGAGTGGCTAGAGGAGAGGGCAAATCACAGGGAGTTGGTGAAGTGTCTGGATTTTAGTGCAACTGATCCAGAGATTGCAGACATAGACCTGGGCATAGTGAGTGGCAACAGGTCAGGCTGGTGGCTTTCAAACAAAGTCATCAGGGTGGCTTGTCCCATAGTGCAGTATGGTGGTTCTGTTTAAAGATAGTTTCTGACTAGCTAGTTGACTGGATATTTGAGCAGCAGATAGTGTGGACAGATAGTGCAAACTCAGAATGACTGGAGAGTTGCTTTCTTGCAGGGAATCCATGTGGCAACAACAGATGGGAGGAGCTGTGTGAGTTTGGAAAAGAGGGTGGGAGTACATGACAAATGACAAATGATAAACAGGGCTACTGTTCCAGTACTGCAGCTGCTGGCAGCTCAGTGGGCATGGGGTTGTGGCATCCAGGATCAGCCCTGAAGGTAACAGTCTGCAACTTTCTCAGCCCCACCCCATGGTGTCTGCTTGCTTCTGCAGCTGACCCACATTGCAGATACGAGGGGAGGAGCTGTGAGTTTGAAAGAGATGGTGGAAGCTCAATGAGACAGGCCAGCACCCTCCAGTTGGAGCCTCAGTGGGAACAGAAGCATGACAACTGACTGGTCCTGACAGTGACAGTCTGCATATTGCTCAGTCTCACTCCAAAGGCACTTAAGCCTGACTTCAGATTAGAGAGACTTGATCAAGGAAAAGAGGCAGACACAGGCAATAGAATGCTGCTAATTGAAAAAAAGCCTGTCTAGGCCCAGACTAGGGAGTAATCTAGCATTACCAGGGGCAAAACCAGAAAGAGAAAAAATGGGGGAAAACCCCAGATACTATGGTGATGAAATATGCCACAATCTTCCACATGAAGTATGAGTCCCCAGCATATCCTTTCCTTAAAAGTTAATTTCTTATTGTTGTATGAAAATTGTTTCATTCCCCCCCCACATTGCTGTCCCCTATACTCCCTCCACTCCCCTATAGTCAATCCCCCTCATCCTTGTAAATGTCCATAGATCTTTCATATTAGCTCCTCATCTAAACCCTACCCCTTCTCTCTTCTCCTCTGTTCCATCCTCCTCCACCCTCCCCTCTGGTCACAGTCATTCTGCTCCTTTTTTCCCCCATGAATATCTTTTTAACATTCATTTTTTGTCCTTACAAGACATGCATTTTAAGTGATCAGTGTTTACATTTTATGTTAATGTATCTCAAATCTCACATTTTACACCTCCATTCTCTCACTTCACATTACTACCCAATATCCTCTTCTTACATTTTTCTTTAATTTTAATGTTGTTGTATTATATCCATCCCCTAATTGTTCCCTCTGTCCTCTTCCCAACCCTCCTATTCCCCCACAAAGTTAATCCCACATGTTGTCCATGTCCATGGTTCCTCCATACTAGGTTCTTGTCTAAACTGTTCCCCTTCTCTGCTTCTTCCTCTCCCCTCCCCCCACCCCCTTCCCCCTGACCACTGAAGGCCTCTTCACTGTATTCATATATCTGGTTCTGTTTTGCTTGTTGGTAGTTTTGCTCATTATTGTACTGTAATGGGTGAGATCATATGGTATTTGTCTTTCACTGACTGGCTTATTTCACTGAGCATAATACTTTCTAGTGCCATCCATGTTGTTGCAAAGGTTAGGAGTTCCTTCTTTCTTTCTGCTCTGTAGTATTCCATTGTGTAAATGTACCAAAGTTTTTTAATCCAATCATCCACTGATGGGCACTTAGGCTGTTCCCAGCACTTGGCTATTGTAATTAGTTAAATAGTGCTGCTATGAACATAGGAGTACATAGGTTCTTATGAATTGGTGTTTCAGGATTCTTTGGGTATAGTCCTAGTAGTGGAATTGCTGGATCAAAAGGCAGTTCCACTTTTAGTTTTTGAAGGAAACTCCATACTGTTTTCCATAGTGACTGCACCAGCCTGCATTCCCACCAACAATGCACCAGGGCTCCCATTGCCCAACATCCTTGCCAACAGTTGTTGTTTGTTGATTTGTTGATGATTGCCATTCTGACAGGTGTGAGGTGGTATCTCATTGTGGTTTAAATTTGCATCTCTCTGATGGCTAGTGATGATGAGCATTATTTCATGTGCCTCTGGGCCCTTTGTATGTCTTCCTCAGTGAGTTGTCTGTTCAGATCTTTTGCCCATTTTTAAATTGGACTATCTGTCTCCCTGGTGTTGAGTCGCATTAGTTCTTTATATATTTTGGAGATCAAATCCTTATCTGAGGTATCATTGGCAATTATGTTTTCCCATACATTTGATTCCCTTTGAATGTTGCTGGTGTTTTCTTTCCTTTTCTTTTTTTTTGAGGCTGAAAGCAACAGAAATTTATTCTCTCACCATTCTGGAGTCCAGAAGCCCAACATCAATGTGCTGTTAGAGACTGTTTCTTCTAGAAACTGGGGGAGAATCTGTCCCATGCTTCTCGCTGGTGTTTTCTTTAGCTGAACAGAAACTTTTCAATTTGATATAGTCCCATTTATTGATTTGTTCTTTGATTTCCTTTGCCCTTGGTGAAGTATCAGTAAACATATTTCGGTGTAGGATATGAAACAGTTTACTGCCTATATTTTTCTCCAGGACCTTTATGGTAGCACTGCTTATGTTTAAATCCTTTATCCATATTGAGTTTATTCTGGTGTAAGTTGGTGGTCTAGTTTTATCTTTTTACATGTTACTCTCCAGTTCTCCCAACACCACTTGTTGAAGAGACTGTTTTTACTACATTTTATGTTCCTTCCCCCTTTGTCGAATATTAGTTGACCATAGAGTCCCAGGATAATTTCTGGGCTCTCTATTCTGTTCCATTGATCTATATGTCTATTCTTATGCCAGTACCTGTTAGTTTTGATGACAGTAGCCTTGAGGTATTGTTTGAAGTCCGGTATTGTGATTCTTCCTAACTTGTTCTTCTTTCTCAAGATTGCTGTGGCTATTTGTGGGCATTTTTGGCTCCATATAAATTTTTGAAGTATTTTTTCTATTTCTGTGAAGTCTGTCATTGGTATTTTAATTGGGATTGCATTGAATCTGTAGACTGCTTTGGGTAGTATGGACATTTTAATGATGTTAATTCTTCCCATCCATGAACATGGTATTTGCTTCCATTTATTTGTGTCTTCCTTGATTTCTTTCTTCATTGTTCTGTAGTTTTCTGAGTACAGGTCTTTTACCTCCTTAGTTAAGTTTATTCTTAGGTATTTTATTTTTCTTGTTGCTATGGTAAATGGGATTTGTTTTCTTGCTTCTATTTCTGATGTTTCATTGTTACTATACAAAAATGCTTTTGATTTCTAGATATTGACTTTAAATCCAGCTATTTTGCTAAATTTACTTATTAGGGCAAGTAAGTTTTGTTGAAGCCTGTCGGGTTTTGTATATACACTATCATATAATCTGCAAATAATCACAGTTTGACTGCCTCCTTTCCTATTTGGATACCTTTGATTCCTTTTTCTTCTCTGATAAGTATGGCTAGAACTTCCAAAATATTGTTGAACAGATGTGGAGAAAGTGGACAGCCTAGTCACATTCCTTATCTTTGGGGGAAAGCTTTTAGGTTTTGTCTGTTAAGTATGATGCTGGCTTCAGGTTTCTCATATATGGCCTTTATGATGTTGAGGTATGCTCTCTCTATTCCCATTTTGCTGCATGTTTTTATCATAAATAGTTGCTGTACATTATCAAATGCTTTTTCAGCATTTATTGATATGATCATATGGTTTTTGCCTTTCAATTTGATGTGGTGTATTACATTTATTGATTTATGAATGTTGTACTATCCTTGCATCCCTGAGATGAAACCCACTTGATCATGGTATATGATCTTTGCAATGTACTTCTGAATCTAGTTGGCCAATATTTTGTTGAGAATCTTAGCATCTATGTACATCAGAGATATTGGCCTGTAGTTTTCTTTCTTAGTTGTGTTTTGTCCTGTTTTTGGGATTATAATAATATTGGTTTCATAGAAAGAGTTTGGGAGTCTTCTCTCTTGTTGGATTTTTTGGAATAGGTTGAAAGGATAAGAGTTAATTCTTTAAATGTTTGGTAGAATTCACCTGTGTATCCATCTGGTCCATGGCTCCTGTGTTTTGGGAGATTTTGGATTACTTCTTCAATTTCACTAGTAGTTTTTGGCCTATTCAGGCTGTCTGCTTCTTCTGAATTCTGTTTTGGTAGATTATACATTTCCAGAAATGCATCCATTCCATCCAGGTTGTCATATTTCTTGTCATATTGTAGTTTGTAATATTTTTTTTACAATCTTTTGTATTTCTGAAGTATCAGTTGTGATTTCTTCTCTGTCAGTTCTGATTCTGTTTATTTGGGTCCCCTCTCTTTTTTTCTTGATGAGTCTGGATAAAGGTTTGTCAATTCTGCTTATTTTTTCAAAGAACCAGTTCCTGGTCCTTTCAATTCTTCAAATTGTAGTTTGAATCTCTGAGTTATTTAGTTCTGCTCTCATCTTGATGATTTTCTTCCCTACTTGCTCTGGGCTTTGTTTGTTGCTCCTCTAGTTCTTGCAGCTTTATGGTTAGGTTGTTTGTGTCAGCTTCTTCTGACCTTTTTAGGTAGCCCTGTATTGCTATAAATTTCCCCCTGAGAACTACCTTTGCTGTATCCCATAGGTTTTGGGCTGTTGTGTGATCACTGTTATTTGTTTCCAGGAACTTTTTGATTTCATCTTTGATCTCATTGTTAACCCATTCATTACTTCAAAGCATGCTATTCAGTCTACATGAGTGAGAGAATTTTTGTTTTTTTTTTCCCTTGAGATTGGTTTCTAGTTTCAATCCATTGTGATATGAGAAGATGCTTGGTATGGTTTCAGTTTTTCTGTATTTGTGGAGGCTTGTCTTGTGACCTACTATATGGTCTATCTTAGAGAATGATACATGTGCCTTTGAAAAGAATGTGTATTTTACTTCTTTGGGGTAAAAGTTCTATATCAGTTAGATCCATTTCCTCTAGAGTGTTGTTCAATGACACAACATCTTTGGTGAGTTTTTGTTTGAAAGATCTGTCCATTGTTGATAGTGGGGTATTAAAATCCCCTACTATTAATGTGTTGCTGTCTGTATCCTTCTTGAAGTCCTCCAAGATGTTCTTTATGTATTTCGGAGCTCCTACTTTGGGAGCAAAATGTGTACCAGAGATATTTCTTCTTGATGGATTGTACTTTAAGTATTATGAAATGTACGTTTATCTCTTTTTATGGCCTTCCTTGTAAAATCTATTTTGTCTGAGATAAGTATTGCTACTCCAGCCTTTTTTTTATTGCTTGATGAATATTTTTTCCAGCTGTTCACTCTCTATCTGTGTCAATATTTTTTTCTGAGGTGGATCTCTTGAAAACAGCATATATGTGGGTCATGTTTTCTTATCCATTTAGCTAATCTTTGTCTTTTGATTGGTACATTTAATCCATTTACATTTAAGGTTATTATTGATTGATACTTATTCTTTGCCATTTCACCACTTTCTACCTGTATTTCTTTTTGGCTCTCTCTGTTTTTTCTTTTTCTTTCTTTCTTTCTTTCTTTTCTTTTTTTTTTTTTAAAGCAGACCTTTTAGCATTTCTTGCAATACTGGTTTGGTAAAGATGTATTCTTTTAGTCTTCTCTTGTCTGGAAAACTCATTTCTTCTTCCATCTTGAATGATCACCTTACTGGCTGGAGTAGTCTTGGTTGCAGGCCTTTGTTTCCCATTACTTCAAAAACTTTTCGCCATTGCATTCTAGCTTGAATTGTTTCTGTTGAATAATCATTTGATAGCCTTATTGGAGCCCCCTTATATGTTATTTGTTATTTCTCTCTTGATGCTTTTAGGATTCTCTCTTTGTCTTTGAAATTTGCCATTTTAATTATAATGTGCCTTGGAGTTGGTCTGTTTGGGTTGATCTCCATTGGGACCCTCTGTGCTTCCTGAACTTGAGTAATATTTTCAGTCATCATGTTAGGGAAATTTTTTATCATTACTTTTTTTTAACAGGTTTTCCATTCCTTGTTTCTCTTCTCCTTCTGGTATCCCTATGATATGGATGTTATTACGTTTCATTTTGTCTTGCAGCTCTTTTAAAATCTCTTCATTCTTGTTCAGCTTTTTTTGCATTCTCTTGTACTGTCTTGGAGTATTTGTCTACATTGTCCTCCAGTTTTGAGACTGATCTGGTCCTCTGCTTCCTCTAGCCTACTACTGATTCATTCTATTGTATTCTTCAATTCAGAAATTGTATTCTTCATTTTTTCCTGGCTCTTACTGATAGTTTCTAAGTCCTTTTTGATGCTGGTGTAACTCTCAGTAAGTTCCTTATAACTTCCCTGGAGTTGTTCATACTTTTTTTTGAGCTGGCTGATCTCATTGAGCTTCTCTATCATCATTCTTTTGACTTCCATATCTGATAGGTCATGTGCCTCTGCTTCATTTGGTGATCTTTCTGTGGATTCTTACTTTCCTTTTGGTGATGGACTGATTCTTTTTTCCCCCAGTTTGGGTGTCTGTTGTTGCTTGTTTGTTTGTTTGTTTTTTCTTGGATTAATCTGCTTTGATTCCTTGCCTTTTTTGAGCGCCCTTCTGTGTTAGGAGATTTGTGGAGTTCAGTGTTGCAGTCTTCTAGATTTTCTCCAATTGTTGCTCTTGGGGTGGCCTTTATGTCCTTAACTTGGGCTGTCTTGTTGTATTCTGGATTGGTTGTGTATGTTGCTTCTTCCAGTTGGATGATTGAAAGACACTCCTACCCTTTCTCATACACTGTTTTTGAGTTGCTCCTAAAACAGAATCAGCAGCCCAGGCAAAGTAACCAGACCTTCAGAGATTTCTTTCTCTTTTACTTCCCCTTTAGACTGCCTACGAATGTAGCTATATACCTATATCCTCCAATGTAACCCCTGATCTTAATCACACCCCAGCTGCAACTGAGCCAGACTTAATAGGGATGTAAATATATTAAGACTGTTGTACCAGGGGAAAAATGATTAAGTCGACTAAAGTATAGATAGTTTTGAAGGATGCTGAGGAGTAGCAAAGATAGCAGGGATATGAGAGAGAAAACCAACTTTTCTATTCTATAGAAATGAGGAGAGGGAGAATCAAAAAGCCTCAAGTACTAGTGAACAGTGTAAGCCTATGTATATAGTCACCGCATCTGCCTCCCTGTTAACCCTTAATGATCCCTGATTGGTCCAGGTGGAGCCAGGACCTGTGGGCTCTTTGCAGAAAAAAAAAAAAAATAAAGGGTTTAGGTGGCTGGGGAAGGGAGGAATACTTATATTGAAGGCTGGGAATGAGTTGTAGCCTGAGAGTGAGTAGACTTTAACTCAAGAGTAGGGGGAGGGTCTTGGAAATTTAGGTGGATTGTGATAGGGGAGAAGTAAAAATATGTAAGTAGGGATACACTATGGTATAAGCAGTATTTACTTAAAATGCACTAATTTCAAGGGTTGGAGGTAACTTTGAAAAGGATATGTTAGGGATTAATAGTTCATGTAGCTCTCGGTGTAACTCAGATGCTTGAAATTTCCTGAGTCTGCCTCTTTTCTTGGTCATGTCTCTGCTGCCTACAGTCTAGCTGGTCTTGGAGTTGCAGGGCCTATGATTGTCACAGTCAGGGCTGATTCTGAGTGTCAGCCCCCAAGCAGGCTAGGCCCTCAGTAGCCTAGCTGGGTTTCTGTTCTGCTGATGTTTTGAGGCCCTCTCTTCTCTCACTGGTTCCATGTGAAGACTAGCAGGGTGCTTCTGTGTTGTCAACGGCTACTCCTCCCCCTCCAGCTCCTGGAATAGGTTCCTGCCTGCGATGGGTGCCTGGCTCCAATGTGGGGTGGCCTGCAACCTTGCTGGCTCCTATGATGGCTGGCCCTGCCACCGCAGCTCCTGAAGGAGGTAGCCCTTGTCTGCTAATAGTGCCTGGTTCCCCAGGACCAAGGCTAACCCTCCAAACAGTCCAGCTCTTTAAGGAGCTTTTCACCACTGCCTCTGTGATGTGTGCCTGGCTCCCCACAGCATCCACAGCATCCACAGTGCAGCCTTTGTTGCCTGCAATGGGCACACCAGTTGCACCAGCTTTAAGCTCTTGGCTTGCAGTTTGGAGTTTCCGTGGGAGCCTGCGGGCTGGTTTGGGTATATGGGGCTCGGCCTACCCCCTTGCAGGGGCTCCAAGCTGCCCTTTCCCCAGTGGCACAGTGGCACCATTTTCAGCCCTCTCACTGCTCTGGCTAGTGCACTTCCCCACTCTCCAGCTCCTGCTCCCCACTGGTCTCTTCTCCTCCCCTTCTGGCCCAGGGAGGAGCTTCCTCTCTCTCAGTCTACAGAGCAAAGCTCTCACACAGTCCCTCCCCTGCAGGAGTTCAATTCCTCATTCCCTCGGAGTTTACACTCACTACCCACACTTCACTGCTCAGATTTCTAGTCTCCAGGGAGCCTGAAGCAGTCTTCAGTTAAAGACGCCCTTCCGGGTAGAGCTGCCACTGCCCAGAGCTGACCTCGGCCTGCCGGCCAGTTTGAAACTATCTCACCTGCTGTCCTGCAAGTCCCTGCTGCCTCTGGGATGTGCTCCCCTAAGTCCAGATGCTTACCATTCCAATTCTTAGAGACCTGCAGACATCTTGTGCTCCTTATCCTGTCCTCCAGCTGCTCTGGTACTTGAGAACACCATCAGCACTCTCTCTACTCTGTTGAAATCTTTCCTCTCTTACTTTTGTTTTACATTCTATTTTCTCTCCTGCTACAACTCATTTCCAATCTCCACCCTAATTATTTCTCCCCTCTTCCGCCTCTCAAAACCACTCTTTTTGTCAGTAGTCACCACACTTTTTTTTTTTCTGTTCATAAAATACACTTGTCCAGCTTGATTAATCAGTTTTCATTGAGGGTAGAGAGTGAGATAACTGTGGTGTCTTTCTTTGCAAATTTATTTATATATCTTTACTATTCCAAATCTCAAATCTTAGCATCCCCCTTTCCTACTCCACTCATACTTCCTGAACCTTCCTCTTCTTTCATTTTCAATTGGAGATTTTCCCTGTCCTTCTCTGGACCGGGCTCCACATTCTCAATATTCCTTCTCCCTATATCACCTCAAAATCACTTTCCTTTTCTCCACACACCTCTTAAGCTTCTCTTTCTCTTGTTTTTACCTCGCATTCCCAACTCACCTATAATAAGGATATCTCATATGTTGTTGATAGTGCTCTAGTAAAACTTCTTCACTAATTTGGTTTCTTTTTTATAATTAAACTTTGTTTTAATATAAGTATGTATGTTCTCTCACACAGTATGTGTATGTGTGTATATATATATATATATATATATATATATATATATAAAATCACCTATATATGTGTGTGTTTGTATGTGTGTGTGTGTGTGTGTGTGTGTATCTGTCTAGGCTTAATACACTACACCTGCCTTTTCTTGCTTCATTCTGATTCATCCCCCCAATTTCTATAAGCATTAAATTCTGCTTTCTTTCTCTCGTTGCCATACCACTTCTCATTACTATCATTGCTCCTCCCTCTCACCCCTCAAAAACCATTTATAATTCATTATGTCAACTCAGGGATTTCTCCTCTCTTATAATAGTCTTAATCTCTGTATATCCTTATTAATACTGGCTCATTTGCAGTTTAGAATGTGATTCAGGGTGGGGGATATTTTTAAGGTGTGGGTGTTTTGCCTCGTTTATTGGCAGCTGAAAATGTGATTGAGGGTGGAGGATATCTTTGAAGGTGTAGTTACTTTGCCTGGACTGGTGGTTCTGTTTTAGTGGCAGCTCAATAACAGTATACAAGGCATGGTAGGAATGTCTCTCAAACAAGTAGCCAGATAGAAGGAATCAAAAAAGACTAACAAATTACCCTCAAGACCAAGATGGTGGAAGAGTAAGTGAACCTACACAAGTTTCCTTCCACACCCCATCTGGAATTAATTTTGGGGGGGAAAACAATCTGGGATTACCAACAGAACACCAGCTGAAAAGAAGCCTTATAACCACAGACAGAACAGGAAAGGATGCTTCATCACCACGTAACTGGTAGGAATCACAAAAGGTAAGAGGGCTGTCTGGGCCCCCACCGGAGGCAGCAGCTGAAGGAACAGAGCCAGGGGCTCCACCTGAAAAGGGTGGTTTCTGGTCCCGGAGCTGGTTTCCCAGCCTATAACAATATGGTAGAGTAAAACACCATTCAGCTGAGCAGGGCAGAAAGTGGTGGGGTTTACTAGCATAAGAGAGTGCTGAGGACAGAGAACTACTAAGGTGACCAAGATGAAAATACATTGACACCCATTTACCCTGGGCCCCAGCAGAGGAAGGGCAGAGTGGACTGGAGACACATGGGGAGAGTTTGCGGCAGTGGCTTGGAGGAGAGAGGTGTGGAAGCAGCTGTGGGGATCCCAGTGCTGACTCATTGCCTACATCTAATGTGGACTATGCTGCTCCAAGAAATCTGCCCCACCTAGCCATGCCTGAGCCTGGTGCCTGATGAAAATTCATTGATATACAACTAAATAAATCTCTCCCACCCTGCTGTGTCTGAGCACAGATAAAATAGTTTGCACCTGAAGTGGTATTTCTCACCCAGCAGCACCTGGGGTTAGCAGCTGACTACAAATTCTCTGACTTACAGCTGGGTCAGTCAGCCAGTCAGTCCCATTCAGTGGCATGTGAGCCTGGTAACTGATCCTGGATTCATTTGGTCTGCAACAGAGTTGGTCCATCTTGGCCAGCAGGACCTGGGCCTGGCACCTGATAACAGATTCATTGATTTACAACTGAATCTATACCACAAAGCTTCCTGACCCTGGCAGCTAATCACAGATCATTGCATTACAATAGAAACTTTCTCTTTAGTCCAGTGGGACATGAGATTGGCAGCTGATCAAGACTGCCAGGAAGAAACAGAGAGAGATCAAGACTGATTTACAACTGAAACGGTCTGTTGCACCAAGCTGCTTCTGAGCCTAGAGGTGGATCAAACATCGATAGTATTACAACTGAATCAATCCTTCCAGCATAGCCATGCCTGAGCCTGGCAGCTGCTCACAGGCTGATTGGGTTAAAACAAAACCTAAAGATTGGGAGAAAAATGAACGGTCTATCACCAAATGGAAAGGAGGAGTCCCTAGAAGGGGAACAGAGGCAAGCAAACTATCAGTTATGGAATTAAAATAATGATGATGGAGAAGCTCAATGAGCTGAGCAACCTCAAAGAAAACTACAAACAACTCCAGGGGAACTATGAAGAACCCCAGAGAAGCTACAAGGAACTTACTAGGAACTATACCAGCATTAAAAAACAAAACAAACAAACAAACAAAAAAACATAGAAACTACCAATAAGAGCCAGGAGGAAATAAAGAATAACATTTACAAAATAAAGAATACAGTAGAAGGAATCATAGCAGGCTAGAGGAACCATAGGATTAGATCAGTAAGATGAAGGACAACATAGAAAAATATTCCAAATCAGTGCAACAGAATGAAAAAAGACAGAAAAAGAATAAAGAAGTTTGAAGACAGCTGCAGGATAACATGAAATGTAAAAATATCCATATCATAGGGATACCAGAAGGAGAAGATAAACAAGAAATGGAAAGTCCATTAAAAAAAGTAATGATAGAAAACTTCCCTAACTTGAAAAGTGAAAACAACACTCAAGTTTAGGAAGCACAGAGGATCCCAATGAGGATGAACCCACATAGACCCACTCCAAGACACATCATAATTAAAATGACAAATTTCAAAGACAAGGAGAGAAACCTAAAGGCATCAAGAGAGAAACAGTTAATAACATATAAGGGGCTCAGATAAGATTATCAAATGATTATTCAACAGAAACAAGCCAGAAGAGAATGGTAAAAAATACAACAAGTATTGAAAACAAAGGCCTGAAACCAAGAATACTGTACCCAGCATGGCTCTCATTCAAAATAAAGGAGAAATAAGGAGTTTCACAGACCAAAGAAGGACAAAAGAATATATCTTTAAGAAACCAGCACTACAAGACCCGATAAAGGGTCTGCTTTGAAAAGAAGAAGAGGAAGAAACAGACAGAGAGAGAAGCAGAGAGGAATATAGGTACAAAGGGAAAAATGGCAATAAATAAGTATATCAATAATAACCTTAAATGTAAATGGATTAAATGCACCAGTCAAAAGACATAGGGTAGCTGAATGGATAAGAAAACATGACCCACACATACGCTGTCTTCAAGAGACCCACCTCAGAATAAAAGATCCACAGAGACGGAAAGTGAAGGGAGGGAAAAATATATATCAAGCAAATGGAAATGAAAAAAGGATGGGGTAGCAATATCAGTTTCAGACGAGATAGATTTTATGATGAAGGCCATTAAAAGAGACAGAGGACATTTAACAGTACTTGAGGGAACAATTCATCAAGAAGATATTACTCTTCTTAATATATATGCACCCAACATAGGAGCTCCCAAATATATAAGGAAAATCTTGGAAGACTTCAAGAAGGATATAGACAACACACTAATAGTAGGGGATTTTAATACCCCATTATCAACAATGGACAGAACTTCCAAACAACAACAAAAAAACCACCAAGGATATTGTGGCATTGAACAACAATGTAGATGAAATGAACTTAACTGATGTATACAGAACCTTTCACTCTAAAGAAGCAAAATACGCATTCTTTTCAAATACACATGGAACATTCTCAAAGATAGACCACATGGTAGGTCACAAGACAAGCCTCCACAAATAAAGGGACATTTAAATTATACCAAGCATGTTCTCAGATCACAATGGCTTGAAACTAGAAACCAACCTCGAGGGAATAAAAAAAAAAAAAACACTCTTAACTCATGGAGACTGAATAACATGCTATTAAGTAAGGAATGGGTAGATAAAAATATTAAAGAAGAAATCAAAAAGTTTCTGGAAACAAAGGACAAAGAATACACAACAGCCCAAAACCTATGGGACACAGAAAAGGCAGTCCACAGAGGGAAATTCATAGCAATACAGACCTACCTAAAAATGTTAGAAAAAGCTTATACAAACAATCTAATCATAAGTCTTCAATAACAAGAGGAGCAACAATAAACAACACCCAGAGCAAATAGAAGGAAGGAAATAATCAAGGTCAGAGCTAAACTTAATGGCTTAGAGTCTAAAACTACAGTTTGAAGAATCAATAAATCCTGGAGCTGATTCTATGAAAAAATAAAGAAAATTGACAAGCATTTAACCAGACTTATCCAGAAAAAAAGAGGGGACCCAAATAAACAAAATGGAAAAACGCACAGCAAAAATCACAACCATTATTTCAGAAATACAAATGATTGTAAGAAATTACTACAAAAAAGTATATGACAAGAAATTTGACAACCTGGGTGAAATGGACAAATTTTTAGAAACTTATAGTCTACCAAAACTGAATCCAGAAGAAGCATATTTCCTGAGTAGACCAATAACAACTAGTGAAATTGAAGCAGTAATCAAAAAAATCCCAATGCACAAGAGCCCTGAACTGGATGGCTACCCAGGTGAATTTTATCAAACATTTAGAGAAGAACTAGCTCCTATACTACTCAACCTTTTCCAAAAAATCCAAGAAGAGGGAAGACTCCCAAACTTTCTACGAGGCCAGTATTATTATAATCCAAAAGTCAGGTCAAGACAAATCTAAGAAAAAAATGACAGGCCAATATTTCTGATGAACATAGAAGATAAGATTCGCAACAAAATATTGGCCAGCCAGATTCAGCAATACATTAAAAAGATCATACACCAAGATCAATTGGAATTCATTCCAGGGATGCAAGAATAGTATAACATTTGCAAATCATTTGAGTGTAATACACCACATAAACAAAGTGAAAGATAAAAACCTTGTGATCATATCAACAGATGATGAAAAAGCATTTGATAAAGTCTGTCAACCACATATGAAAGGAATGCTCAGCAAAATGGGAGTAGAGGGAGCATACCTCAACATAATAAAGGCCATATATGGGAAACCTGAAGACAACATCATACTCAACAGACAAAAACTAACCTTTCCCCCTAAGATCAGGAAGAAGACAACACTGTCCACTTTTTCCAGTTCTGTTCAACATTGTTTTAGAAGTTCTAGCCATAGCTATCAGAGAGAAAAAGGAATCAAAGGTATCTAAATTGGAAAGGAGGAAGTAAAACTGTCATTATTTGCAGATGACATGATAATGTACATACAAAACCTGATAGACTCCACCACAAACTGACTTGACCTAATAAACAAGTTTAACAAAGTAGATGAATATAAAGTCAATATTTGGAAATCAAAAGCATGTTTCCATACCAATAATGAAACATCAGAAATAGAAGCTAGAAAAGATATCCTATTTACCATAGCAACAAGAAAAAAGGACTTAAGAATAACCTTAACCAAGGAGGAAAAAACCTGTATGCAGAAAACTACAGATCATTGAAGAAAGAAATTTAGGAAGATACAAATAAATGGAAGCATATACTGTGTTCATGGATGGGAAGAATTAACATCATTAAAATGTCCATACTATCCAAAGTAATCTACAGATTCATTGCAATCCCAATTAAAATACCAATGACATGTTTCAGATATAGAAAACTACTTCAAAAATTTATATGAAGCAAAAGATGACCATGAATAAACATATCAATCTTGAGAAAAGAGAATAAGGTGAGAGGAATCACAATACTGGATATCAAAATATACTACAAGGCTACAGTAATCAAAACAATCTGGTGCTGGCATAAGAATAGACATATGGGTGAGAGACTCACCCCGGCAACGGGGAGAGGAGGCTCCGGGCGCACGGGGCTAGAGGCGGAGGAGAAGAGTCCTGCGGGAAGCCGGAGCGGGGGAGCGGGAAGTGCACCGGCCAGGGCGGCGAGAGGGCCAAAGGCGGAGCTGCTGGGCCACCGGGGAGGCAGCGGCTGGGGGCCCCTGCGAGGGAGGAGGCCCAGCCCTGCGCAACCACACGGGCCCCCAGGCTCCGCGGGAAAATCCAAACAGCGAGCCGGAGAGCCGGCAAGCTGGGAACTAGTGGCGGGAGACCCGCCATTGCCGGAGACAAAGGCCGCGCTGCCCACGCCTGGGAGGGGCTCATCCAGAGGCCGCGTAAAGGACTCCGAGGAGAGCTGATTGGCTTGGGGGCGTGGTGCCTGCCCCGGAAGGGCGGGACAGTGTAGGCGGACCCCGGACAGTGTTGACTGACAGGCCCGGCCTCTTCCCGGAACTGCGGGGGCGGGGCCATTCATCACAGGGACCAGCGAAATTGCGGGCTGCCCTGCAGAAGTGCTGGGGGCGCGTCCTGGGCCGGAACCTCCGCCAGGAGTGGGAGGGGGCTCCCTGCAGGCTCCAGAACACCGGCAGCCCTAACACCCAGCCAGGCTGCTGAAGGCCCAGCCTACCTGGGGGCAGACACTCAGAATCAGCCCTACTGCGACAATCAGAGGCCCTGCCACGCACCAAGACCCGGCTAGAATATAGACTATAGACTGTAAAGTCCTGACCAAGAAAAAGAGGCAGCATCAGGAAAGGGATTGCTGCCAA
>PVIW01007766.1:0-68629 GCA_004026585.1 Noctilio leporinus | reverse complement strand
TGGTTAAGTGTTAAGACTTTTAGAAATCAAAGTATTTAACATAATTTTAAACTAAAGTCAAAGGTAATAAATCTTCTGTGGTAATGATTTAAGTGCAAGTGATGCTGGCTTTCACATTCATATCCTTCATTCAGAGAAAAGGCAGATTCAGTTGTTCTTGAACAAGTCAATGCAGCTCTGCAAGAGGGTGACATTGTTCTGGAAGAAAAATAAGTCAAAGGAGACCAATGAAACACTCTTAGGAGTCCAAGATTTCCTATGTATCTGTAAAAACTAAACTTAAACCCACTGATGTGGCTTTTCACAAGATACGAAGTCAGCCAAACTAGGCTGGTGCATTTCTTCACTAAATCACAACTGAATCATGACCTATACTCCTCCTCACTCCAATTTCATGTTGGCAAGTTCCTCTCCCTCAGAAGGTCTGGGACTCCTCATAGCTCAAGAGCCAGTGGCTGCTGTTCTAGCACCTGAACCCACCCCCCAGCTCCAGTTTGCTCCCAACATAGTCATGCCAACTCTGCTTACTGGGGATTAACCTAATACATTAAACAGTTGTTTTTTGAAAATGAAGGCCTTGGGAAGGCTGGATAAAAAGTTGCTAAAAATTAGTCATAGTTGACATTTTAAATACGTATTAATATAGGACTTTGGTGCACAGTGCCTTACAAAGTTCTCACTTTAAAGGAATTCAGGAAACTTAAGAGTATGAAGGGTATTAGATATAAGTAATGCTTTAAAACTCCAATTTAAAAGAACTTGGACTTAATAGACAAGTAAATACTCATCTATGTTGTAGTCACAGTAAAGGAATTCATTAACACACAAATGTTCTCAGTCTTATTGCTTGAACCAATGGTGGTAGCCAGTGAGTGCCACCCACATCCAATGGCTCCCTGCTGACCCAAGGGTTGACCAGTTGCCCCGGACCAGACACCATTCTCAGGGGGAGGGACCAATCTCAGCTGTACCCAGGAACCATCCAAAAAGCCACTGCCAAAAGTTCTGGTCAGCAAGAAGTCTTAAAAACTCCATAGGAGAGTCTAATGTGCACTTAGCATTAGGAACCAATATTCTCCAACTTCTGTGGGCAAAATTAAGCTAGGCACCAAATATTTACGAGAAAGTTTTCTTCCTTTCTAAACCAAAAAGAGTATCAGAGGACCTTTAGCAAAACTAGAAGACATTTTAAAAAATGTATTCCTTGAAAACTCCAGATAATTAATAGCTATAATGGTATGAGACATGTGTTCACAAATTAGAACAGGTTCTTCAAAATGTGCTCCACAGTGCTCTAGAGTGCTCTTCTCAAAAGCAGTAAACATGATGAATTTTTGTTTTTGCAGAATATTCTTTTAACAAGCGACTCCCATCTACACTATAAGAGATTAAAATTACATAGCACCCCCCACCTGCCTTATGACAATGAGATGACTGAGAAAATTTTTAAAGAAAGCCTAAAAAATTGTTGGTTTGAGTACTTACCCTAGCATGCTTTATTTCCAGTTCAGACATTTCAATTAGATTCTTTCTAAATGCTGCCACTCTCTTTCGTTTGAAATTGTTTAGCTCTACAAGGGTTTACAAAAAAAAAAAAAAAAAAGCTGAGCCATTTTCATCTTTAACTTTCAAATATCACATTGACAAATAATCTCCAAAGCTTTGAAGCATGTTTTTTCATTTTTATTACCACTGAAATTGGTACACATCCCATTCTATGGACCATGTAATGATATGCTTGCCGCTGCCTTTCAATGAGCAGTAACACACAATTACTGAACATCCAAAACTGGAAAAGGGCTACTGACTGGAGAATCTCTGAGATGAGCAGCTTGGACCTTAATTTCTGGGTACCAACGTTTGTATTGGGTTGGCCAAAAAGTTTGTCTAGTTTTGGTATTATGGCTCTATTATTGCTTAGTTGCCTTTAATTTCATTTGAAACAATTTTGTTAGATTGTTAGACCGCCATCAGCATACATTTTTTAAAAAACATTATCAAAATTGAATTTTTGTGCAGCCATTTTAACAATGAAGATGGAAGAAAATATGCAACATTTTGAGTGTATTATGCTGTATTATTTCAAGAAAGGTAAAATGACAGTAAAAGATTTGTGCAGTGTATAGAGAAGGTCTGTGACTGATCCAACATGTGACAGGTAGTTGTCGAAGTTTCTTGGTAGTAGTTTCTTTGGCCAAGTAATTTTTTGCTATGAGGCTTACGCATTGGAAGATGTTTAGCAGTGCCCCTGGCTCTACCCCACTACAAGCCAATAGCAGTAGAGAGCCAATATACCAAAAATATCCAACCCAATAAATAACTGGTGAAACTGAAAATAGTGTCTTTTATGTTATGGAAAAAACAAAACGAACATTCTGGCCACCCCAATAGTAGAAAAAGGGTTGGGGAGGTGGTGAGCCACACATACTTCAAACTAATAGCTTTTTCAATATTTTTTTTGAAATTCTGAAAGCCCTCCGTAGCTCAAGCTGGTGTTCTAGTCTACTTAGCAAATTTATCCTTCTGTATCATGTCTATAAAGTATTGTCCAACAGATATATAATGGAAACAGCCATATTAAAAAGCAAAAACACGAAATTTTTAATGACATGTTTGTTAATGGCCATACCTTGGATATACTAAGATGAATGGGTCTCCCCAGATGTCAAGATAAGTGCACCTCCTTCCCCTGTGGCCTACACACAAGACCAGGACTCTACGCTAACCCTGTCTCCCTACACCGTTGTTTTACTGTACTCATTCAACTAATTCAAATCAGTTCAGCCATAAATCTTACAAAGAACTAGGACCAAAGTTAAGACAGACAGGTTAAGACCCACTATTCTCTGAATTGTCTGAAATGTTATAATTTTAAATTATCATCTAACCAGGTTTACAACCTGAATAAAGATAAATACCTAACAACACAGGGACAAACAGCAAGCAATTAAGGACAAGGCTAAAGTGGCACCACCTTAAAACTTTCTTCCCTTAATCCCTTCTAAACTCCCACAGCCACTCAACTTTGGCCTATACAATAATCTAAGATTTCAGCTCAGTAGTTTTTAAAATGTTTTTATTTATTAATTTGAGAAAGGGAAGAAAGAAGGGGAAGTAGAGAAACACTGATTTGTTGTTCCACTTATTTATGAATTCATTGGCCAATTCTTTTATGTGCCTTGAGGATTAAACCTACAAACTGGGTGTACTGGGATGATCCTCTAATCAACTGACTGACACAGTCAGGGTTCACACCTCAGTAGTTTAAAAAGTGTGTTCTTTTCCTTATAAATTTAAATTAGCTACTTAAGGGGGTGAGGGCACACAACATAAGATTTTATAAACAAGCAGCAACGAGGTTGCTTTGAAAAAAAATCCAAAAAAATGGCCATATGAGAACGTCTGCATGCCATCTACAAAATTTTCCTACAGAGAAGCCCTGATCCTTATAGTTAAAAGACACTACAATCCTGAATATGTATGAGCCAAGACAAAGGAGTAGAAATCTATTATCAGAACATTCCCAAATATGCCTAGATTTTCAAACTACCAGAAGGAAAAGTTTTGGAAAAAGTGTTAATGTGAGATTGGGATTTCTTATGGAAACCTGAGCTTTGATGGGGTGGAGAAGTGTTTTGAGAATGACTCAAGTACAGACTCACTGTAACTTTATCTCTTCTGAAAGGCACATTCTTTACTTTTTGCTCCTGCATGGTCCACAGTCCCTAAGAACTAAGAGGCAGTAAGATCCTTTAAGGAAATGACTATACATTAGACTCATGTTCAATGGAAATGGTGTACCATCACCCCCCAAAGCTAAGTATATCAAGAAGGAATTGAACAAAGCAAGAAAAGACCCTGTGGGTATGTACTGGAATTCAGTCACCATCACTGACTCATGATTCCTGAGGGGAGAGAGAGAGAAGCAAAGTTCATGTGCACACACCCCTATAATATTCTTGCTATCAGTGGAAGGGCCAAGAAGCAGATTTAGCACCCCATCATGTTACTATTCCTTAAGTAAATAGAACCTGAGCTCCTGAAAGAAACAGGACCTTTCAGGGCTGGAGTAGAAAAGGTGTTAAGATTAGCATAGAATATGTAATTGCTCAAAAGAGTGGGGATATGTCATACATGACACGTTAACTTAAAGGTGCTCCCCCTTCAATAGCCAAATCTGAACAATTTGAGCACCAAAATAAGCCAGTACAAGAATAAAATTTAAAACTACTTTCAAAAATGGGAAACCATGTTTCTAATAAAGATAGCAAAGAAAACAGAGAAAAAGGGAAGGCTTTTGCTTATAGGATGTTAAGCACTAATTTGGAAAGAGAATGCCAGAACTGGGAAAGGGGAAAATCACTTTCTTGCAACCACCTACATAAGAACCATTAACATAGGCTACATTTCAGGGAGAAGTTTGATGAACAGAATACACGCATAGTCTTAAACGGTCTCCCCATGAAGTGTTAATTTGTGGCACAAGGGAAAAAACTACATGGTGGAGAAATCCAACAATACTTGACTGGGTAATCAAAAGAAATACCACAAAACTTTGAAATTGCTTAGGGGAACATAGACTTAACATGCCCTTAGATCCTAAGGAGGATACATTATTTATAAAGTATGCTATTGGAAATATGTAACTGGAATCTAATCATGAGGAAAAACAAACCAGCCAAAAATGAGAATCATTCTCTTTGTAAAAAGAGATTATGTCTCTAAGAAAGCAAAATATTAAAAACAAACAAAAAAATAGGTTGAGAAGGGTTCCTTACAAATTAAAGGAGACTTAAGAGCTTTGATAACTAAATGCAATCCTAGACTGGAAGACACTAACACAAACAAGGTAACAATATAGGTTTTATTATATATATTGTATCCAAGTTTACCAAAGCTGGTAGTGTACTATTGGGCAGTAAGAGAAAGTTTCTCAGGAAAAAAGCCATAATATAGAAAACTTACTCTGAAATGGTTAAAGAAAAACAAACAATAAAACCCCAACTTGTTTATAAAAACACACACATAGGAGCACATGTGGCAAATAGCAAAGCAAAAACACACTGTGGAAATATGGACCCCAAGTAAAGAATGTTAAGTGTGGTGTGCCTTGTACTACTCATGCAACTTCTCTCTGTAAGGTTGAAATAATTTACAAATAAAAAACAAAAAGCAGAGTGGCCCTACTCAACCTTCTTTTGCCGACTCAGAAAGCTGTTCAAATTTCTGGCAGCATTCCTGCTGGTGTGCCTCAGCCAACTTCACATCTTTGCTTTTTAACCGGGCCTTATCCAATGCTTTGTTTGAGTTCTCATAATCAATGAGGGCTTTGGTGCGTCTGTATAAGAGATCCTGAGAAGAAAAATAACAGATACAACTTGGTAGTTAAAATATCCCAAGGACTTTGCTGCTAATGCACTAACTGAAGTATTAGACAACAAGAAGGTAATCTGTCTCTACATTACTTTTTAAAATCTCAACATTAGGGCAATAACAACTTTTATGGCATTACTGAGAGCTTTTTCAGAATTCTTCTGGGAAGGGGAGGTGCAGGCAATCAAAACTCAAAAGATCTTTTTTTAGGAAAGTAAGTCCAGAAAATTAACCACTGTGTATTTCAACATGTGCAGTTACAGTGGGGTTGAGTCAGATGGGAACAGAATACAAGTGGACAATGAGACAATAAGCAAGGACATCCTTATAACCCTATCTGAAAAACCCTGCCTCTAGGGGTAGGACCTACACTGAGCAAAGTAGACAAAGTATCTAAAATGTAAAGTATGACCGATAAATGTTCAATTATGGCCACTTTGTGTATATGCAAAAAATTTGTTTATCACCAGCACTTAAATCCATCATAAAGATATTCAACAGTAGTGTATTAAAAAAATCCAAAGCTAAGACTAAGGAAACATGCCAAAAGACAAATTTACTCAAGTAAGACCAATTTCTCCATGATGGCATTTTCCTGTTATATATGTTCCCTCTCTTAATTTTATGTTGCCTGCTTCAGTATATTTTACATAAAAATAATTTCAACATTTCTGTTTAGGACTGGATAGTGAAGAATGCATGCTTTATTCCAAAAGGTCATTCTGCTAGCCTCTTATGTCTTGCTTTTGCTAAATAATGCTTTATGACTCAACAGCTGCAGTGACAACTGCAATTCAATAGAAACTCACAAGTCCCAAAACCTTTTCTGCCTCAAAAATAGCCTTTTGCCCTGGCTGGTGTGGCTCAGTGGATTGAGCACCAACCTGCAAACCAAAGAGTCACTGAGTTGGATTTCCAGTCAGGGCACATGCCCAGGGGTGTACAACTACACACTGATGTTTCTCTCCCTTTCCCTCTCAAAAAATAAGTAAAATCTTAAAAATCAAAAAAAGAAAACAAAAAACCCTTTGGGCAAATCTTTTATGTTCTACATCTAACAACTCATAACCTCCAAAACTATCATTTATTTAGCACCACCCCTACTGCTCCCACCCAATACAAGCTAAGGCTACAATGCCACAAAAGGGCCTATAAATGTGAAGGTTTCAATTTAAAATGGAACTGAAAGACATGATATGAAGAATCTCATGCATGTATGTACCCACGGAACAGAACTTAAGAACTTAGAGGCTAATTTCCTGTAAATGCTGGATTTACAGATGACCCAGAAGAATTTCCTGACCAGTGAATAATCCACCCATGAATTTAACTGCCTGGGACAAGCACTCTCAAACCAATGAACTTACTGCTTGAACTCTGGCTGGACTTACCCTCATTGCCCATAAATAATACTGGCCCCAAACCCTCACCAGACTCGAGTGTAGTTATTTGCTACAGCATGTGTTTTCCAAACTTTGATTCCTTTGCTATTCCTCAATAAACTAAATTTATGGTAACTCAAACATGCTCAGTTTACATCTCTACTTACACAAACAACCCTGATGAATTTCTACCTTCCTTCATTTCTAACAAAAAGAATAAATCTCTAACATCAGACCTCTTATGGGATCAAGGCAAGGCAAACTTAAAGGACTTACCTTAGCAGCCTCTATGTTGAGCATATAATAGCGAAGGAGCTCTGTCACCTTTAAATCTTCATCCGAAGAGACTCGACTCTCTATTTTCTATTAAAATAAAGGGAAAACATTAAGAAAATGGGGGGGGGGGGGGTAGAAGGTCACCATCATCCAGAGAGCTATAGGGTGTGCACTATCAATTGGCAATAACATTGCATCTCCGTATTTCACGTGCTTATTAATTTTGAAACTTTTTCTAAGGTTATGACTTAACATCATTGTTTTAGATATAAAGTATTAAATTCTGAGAGCAACCATCATGTCAAAGGAATACGATGTTAGAGCAACCATAATTTCTGGACTGCATGCTCAGTGAACTGCTAAGGAAATTGTGGACTTCAACAACATCCTTTTATGTACAGTTTACAATGTGAACGTGTATGATGCTGATCCTGATGTCACCACACCAACAAAGAAAACACTAAGGTACACAAAGATCACACAAGTCCAGATACTGTACACAGAATCTAGAATATCATCAATGAAGATCCAGGATATTTACCTTGATGTTTTAAGGTAAGTAGAAGTACCCTGGATGAAACAAGGTGTGTAAATGGACATCATTTTATCTTCCAACAAGATGGTGCACCAGCACCTAACACCAAAAAGGTCCAAGAATTTCTCATTGTCAAAGTTTCTGAATTGACAGGAAATCTGGCCGCCTAGTTCACCAGATGCAAATTCTTTAGACTATTATGTATGCAGCGTTCATGAGAGAGAAGTTAATCAACAACCTCATTCCAATAGAGGCTGTTAAAGCTAAGACTGAAAACATTATGATGTCAATGACTAAAGAAGTTAACTAAAGCATGTTCAAGTTTCTCAAGTTGAATTGAGTCTATTACTGCAGCAAATGGGAGACTTTTTTGAACAATTTAAAAAATGACTTATTTTATGTATTTTATGTTTATGTATTTTACATATAAGAATAAAATTCAAAATATAATACTTCTGTGGTATGTTAATTTTATTAAAATTCTGCCAACTGATCACATGCACCCTGTATAGATTATAAAACATAAATGAAGAAGACCAACATAAAAATTCTTACCCTAAGTTTTTCAAATAGTTCAGCAACCTTCAATAGGTACCTGAAATATATACATGATTTTAGTTAAGGTCTTGAATCGTGTATGACATATGATCTTATCAATACTCCAAGACATGAATGGAAAATTCAGGAGTCCTAGCCTTTGGTGCTTTAGAATTAATGTATCAAGTAGTACGTTTACCACAGTTGACCCAATCTAGTAGATAAGATGATTATAAAATTGAGCATTAATAGTGCTACAGTCATGGGTATCAGCTTCCTTTGGTGTCCCTTCAAGCCATTTCATCAGTAGAACCTGTGCGATCAGTTGTTATTTAATGCCCACATTGTGTTAACCAAGGTCAGCTTTTAATGAACCACTACCATAAATGGGTGTCTCATAGCCATAAATATAAACTATTTCATCTTGGTTCTGCCATTATCTGACTTCTACCTCAAATCGGTAAATATTGCCTCTTGTTTTACTAGGTGTTATATAGGATACTGTCTCACACCAAAAATGGCCAGGATAAAGAATATAAAAAGAAAGCTCAAGATCAGGCTGGAGTCATTACATTATCCTTATTACCACTTTCATCCAAACTACTCAAGTCAGCCCAGGCTATTGGCAGGTAAAGTGGCAAGGCACCCTGATTCCAGAAAACATGTGAGGTAAATTTCAAAGACAGCTCCCAAAATTAAAATAATCAAAAGGAAATGGAAAACCCTGGCTGGTGGCTCAGGGGAAGGTGCTGGCCTGCAAACCAAAGGTCACTGGTTTGATTCCCAGTCAGGGCACATAACCAGGTTGCAAGCCAGGTCTCCAGCCAGGTCTGTAGCTGGAGGCAGGTGAAAAACAATCAATGCATTTTAACTTATATAAAAGGAGAAAGGAGGCAGAAAGTTTTCCTAAAAGGACTAATTCTGAGAAATGAAAACTATTTTACACTTTCTGGATTGGCATATTGCTTTTGTCAAATTAAAAATCTAGAGTCAGACCCTGGCTGCTGTGGCTCAGTGGATTGGTCCCAGCCTGTGAACCCAGAGGTCACAGAGATTCCCTAATCAGGGCACATAACCAGGTAGAATGCAAGCCAGGTCTCCAGCCAGGTTCTTAACTGAAGGTAGGTAAAAGTCAACCATACACTGATGTTTCTTTCCCTCTCTTCCTCCCTCCCTGCCCTTTTCTAAAAATAACAAAATTAAAAAAAAAAAAGGGGGGGGGGGAAGAAATGGAGACATTTAATAGAACTTTGCCAAAAATAAAAGCATTAAATAAAACAGCCACATTTGGTAAGGAAGTCCCTCTCAGTTATCTACAGTCTCTGTGCTCAAAAGGTTAAGAATTGAGTTGTTAAGAGACCACCTACACTTGATAAGCTTGTGCTCAAAAATAGAACTGAACCTGTGTGGTCATTACTCATTATATTTTCAATTATATAATCTAATAGTTTTTTCTTTCTTTAATAAAGATTTTATTCATTATTTTCAGAGAGAGAGGGGCAGGGAGGGAGGATGCAAGGGAGAGAAGCATCGATGCATGGTTGCCTTTCACTTGCCTCCAGCTAAGGACCTGGCTAGAGACCTGGCTTGCAACCTGGTTATGTGCCCTGACTGGGGAATTGAACCAGCGACCTTTGGTTTGCAGGCCAGCACCAGGTAGTTTCTGATTATAGAATTAGGGGAAAAGCTTTTCCAACAGAAACTTACTTCTTGATGACCGTGGGCTCTTCTAAAGCCAGGCTATGCAGGCAGGCTGCAGTGTGGATATAGTCATCTGCAACATCTGCAAAAACAAGAACAGTTCTTTTTATATCAACAGAGATGGCACATTAGCAAAGTTACATGGCTAGTAGGTGAATAATATTTACTTTTATGAGATCTGGTCATTTTGTCAGCTTTTGTGCATGAATCCTTGATCCTATTGTAATAGTTAATAAGAAAATTCTTCTCTTGCTCGAAGAAGTCATCTACCTCCTAAAGGAGAGGAAAAATATAAGCAAAACTTAAGAACATGAGTATGCATTTTGTATTAGTAGAAACATTAAAGAAATAAGCTCATGCATAAGTTTAATCTCTAAAGACCAGACAAACACAAATTGACAGGATAAAACTCCATACCCAAAGACTATCAAATATAAAGCATTGGCAGAAAATGTCAGTAAGAACCATTCTGGCCCTGGCTGATGTGGTTCAGTGGTTGAGTGCTACCAACCTGTGAACCAAAGGGTTGCTGGTTTGATTGCCAATCAGGGCACATGCCTGGTTTGCAGGCACACAAGAGGCAACCATACATTGATGTTTCTCTCTCCCTTCCCCTCTCTCTAAAATAGTAAGTAAAATCTTTTTTAAAAAGAAAAAGAACCATTCTACAGAACCACTTAGCAATAATCTGTTAATACTCCAGTATCCTAATATCTAGCAACTCTGCTAGAGCAACAGCACTACCCAGTGCATTGCTTGCTACCTAACTTTGGAGTATCACATCCATGTGTGTGTGTGTGTGTGTGTATGAAGAAAAGGAATGAATTTGGTCACTTTCAGATGATACTGGTACCCGATATGTACCAGCCAAGGATGCCAAATTCTGCAATGTGTGGGCACGGGACATTCCCACACACCCTTAAATTGTGCCAATGAGATCATCAAAAAGCTCCTAGATTTCTGACAATGCTCCCTGTACTCAGCACCTATATTCTGGGGTTCTTACTAAAGCCCCAAATGATAAAGTCTGACATAAAATAGTAGCTATTAAAGTAACACAGCTGAAAAGGAGGTGGGGGGGTCGGAAAAATGAAAAAATAACTCATGAGGTTACTAAGAGACTTGCATATTAATTTTCTAGGACAGCACTGTCCAGTAGAAGTGTGGGAGCCGCAAATGCCATTAAAATTTTTCTAATAGCCACATTATAAAAATAGGTAAAATTACTTTTAAAGTATATCAGGATACCTAAAACAAAAGTATCAGTGAAATCCAGTATGTGAATAAAGTAAAAATTTGTTGTAAATGCACCAAATAATTACATGTCAAGTGCTCAACTGTCATGTGTCTGGGGCTACCAAAATAGTTCAGTTCTGGAGAATGGCATGAAATACTATTCTTGTAGTATTTCTTCTAAGTAATTAACTTACAAGACAAGTGTAGAAAGGTTCTTATCCCCTCTCCAGAAAGAGAATGGGTTATTTTAGGAAGATAAGTGTCAATTTAACAAGGAGATATAAACAGCCAAAATTGGGGGGGGGGGGGGGATTAATTTCTCAGAACCTAATTTATTTCACAAATATCTTTTCTGAAGAAATAAAAGGTCACCTATCTACACAAAGCCAAGCATTTTCTTCAAGAACTAAAAGCTACTCACCTTAACTCCAGAAAAAAGGACTTCATCAGCACTTTTCACCACACTTTTGAAAAAGCCACCAAACATCTCTTTAGTATTTTTCCGCCTAACACTTAGCTGAAAAAAGAGAATTCCAAAAGAATAGTTTATGATACATGTATTTTCTTAGGTTCTTTTCAAAAGAGTCCTGAATACATTCCAAGTAACACTGGTTACATGTAACATTGGTTACATGTAAAGATCAGAAGAAATTCCATCCCAACCACCAGATCTAAAATAGTGAATAAACAGCTAAATCTAAATACAGGTCAAGTGTGATGTAAGAGGTATTTTGAAAACTAGGTACCAAGTCTTTGTGGCCCTTTAATCCTTGGTAAAATTGTTTGTTTCTTGTTATTTAAATTATTATTAAACCTTACAGTTTAGAACACAGAAAATTTCTAAATCAGGGCTTGTCTCATACATATTAACAGAAACATTAAAAAAAGAAAAAAAAAAGGTACTCAAGTCTTTTGTCAACAAAAAAGTAGCCAAGCCCTGATGTGTGGCTCAGTGGACTGGGGTTGTCCCAAGGACTTAAAGGTCACTAATTCAATTCCTGGTTGGGGCACATGCCTGGATTGCAGGCCAGGTATCCAGCTCAGAGCATGCGAGAGGCAACCGACCAATGTTTCTCTCCCTCTCCCCCTGCCCCCCAAACAAGTAAAATTAAAATTTAAAAAGGTAGCCAAGAAGAAAAACATGAAATGACTTGTTTCTTCTAACAATCAGAAACCTAACTGAGAGAAAACTAGTCTTTAGAAGGGGGAAAAATGTCAAAATCTTTAGCCTTAAAAAAAAAAAAAAAAAAAAAAAAAAAAGTCTTACATAACTGATCTACTGGAGAGGAAAAGTATTATCAACAAAAGGTTTCCACTATGTCGGTAAGAAATTCAGAACTTACGGAAAATACATCAAGTATATTTTTAAAGTATAGTCTTGTACATTTTACTGGATCATGACAATGGAATTTTAAAAATGCCTTACATCCTGACCGTATTCCAGGAATACATGAAAGTTGCGATCTTTATTGAGAACAGGGTGAGAAGAGAGCCGCTGAAGGAAGACTTCATGGGAGGATACAGTCTTCTTAAAGACAGCAAGATATTCACTAAAAGAGAACATTTAATTGGCACCACTCAACTAGCCACCACTACTCCACCCATGCCACAAAGCAAAGTAACATTTTGGTGTTGCTTTATTTCCAATTAAGTAGTAAGATAGATGACATTTTCGAATCTGTGGAATGAGCAAATGAAGAGGAAAAGTGGTATTATAATGGATTGATGTAACAAGTCAGCAAAACCTGAAACCTATATGCAAATAGTTGGTATTTAGAAGCCAACAGACAATGGTTTCTTTAAAACAACGAAAACCTTTAATTCTGCAGCCATGTACATTGCACTGAGTCTAAAAAGGCTCAGAATGATCAGAAATTGTAACACACCCAAGGGCAGATTAAGAGAATAAACTTCATTTTAGCTCATCAGCATAAAGCTGATAATATTCTACTGAGAACCACCCTGGAACTTCTCCTAAGCTCCCAGGCTTTAAAAGCCCTCAAAGCTAAGTACCCAGAGCTCCCCCTTCCCCATCCATCTCCTAAATTTGAAGCATCCCCATGATACTTGCAACCAGGGAACAAGGTAGCAGCAGCAGCTCATCCCAAACTAACATCCTGAACCTGTCTCCAAGGATCCGTTTTCTGTGGCTTTCCAGTGAGCCAACAGTAGCCAGTCTTGGCTCACTTTTTCCTTACGATTTCTAGAGAGCCAAGGCAGCCCCGTCTAGGCTTTCCTGTTGCTTGCTCCTCCTATCCTAAGACCTTCCTTGGTTCAATAAACGTACTCTCAAACACACACACATACACACAAAAAGTTATAAAATTATAAAGTAGCTTTATCTCAACCCAGACACTCCAGATCATGCTAAACTGCCCAACAGGAACTTGAGTATTGCATTCAGTGCTTTTATCCTCAGTGACAGCCATGACAGTCACTCAAGTGGCTAATTCAGGAGCTAAAGTTAAGGGCACTTGCCCTAGATAATATGGGCTTTAAGCAAAGCATTCAAGAGAACTGCTGAAATGGGCACCCGAATTTCAATACATTGATGGTAAAAGAGGAGAAGCAGCCAAGATAAAGTTCAAGGATGGTTACATAAGAAACTTTAATGCAACCTCCAACTATGATACAAAAAAAAAACATTTTTATTTGAGTTAAATTACGATCAAAGTAAAATAAACTTTCCTACAGACCTGGAGTTCTTCCAAACCCTCAATAAGGTTATTATTTAGAATGCTTCTTTGTAAACACTCACTGTAATCTAGTTCAACTATGTTTCCAGTAGATAAACTATAGAAAAGAAAGCATTGTACATTATCAGCAGCTTGAAGAGTTATTTACCCATACATACAAAGGTTTACTTCATTATGCCAAACCAGCATTCCATCAAGAATGGCCTATATAGAGGAAACTACTTGCCTATCAGTGTTAGTGTCCCCCAGGAAGTCAAGGTAAAAAATTCAAGCCTATGCTCCACACTCTACAAAATGAAGTTTTAGAAGATAGCACTAGCAAGTAATTAACTACTATACTTAAAAAATTCGCTGTCAGGCTCTTAAAGAAAAGACAATTTCTTTTCTTTCCAAATCTTAAAGTCACATCAAGAAGATCCACTTACGCTTCCAGCTCTTGCTTCATCTTGGCAAATTCTTCTTTGGTCATGGACCCTTCACCCTCCCCCAGTTTCTGCATCTTCTCCCGAGGGCCATCAAAGTCAGGCTTTGTAGGAGCAGGTGGAATCTGCAGCAGAGGAAGGTTAAGTGTGAGCATTTTTGTCCCAGCGGTGATATTCTAGTTGGGTGATACGCACAGGAAGTGGTCAGCCCTGTGGTCAACCCATTTTTCTCTTAATTTTATTCCTTTTGGCCACTAAAAACCGTCCTCCTGACAACTGGGCACTTGTTCCATTTATCTATTTTGGCCAATTGGTAGAGTACTATAACGTTTATACTGCTTCATCATCAGTTTAAAATTTATGTATTACAATCAGTATTAAAATAAAACCAATAAAGAACCATTAAGATTATAGTAGTGGCCTTGGCTGGTGGCACAGTAGATAAGGAGCTGGCCTGCAAACCCAGCCAGGGCATGTAACTAGGGTTGCAAGCTAGGTCTCCAACCAGGTCTGTAGCTGGAGACTGGAGGCAGGTGAAAGGCAACCATACATTGGTGTTTCTCTCCCTCTTTCCCTTCCTTTCTCTCTAGAAATAATAAATAAAATCTTAAAAAATATATGATAGCTAGACTTTAAAAGCAATTTTTAATACTAAAGGATAATTAAAAGATTCTGTTGTTCAGTGAAGAGAATGTTTTTAAACATAAAATTCAGTACTAATTTTAATTATTTGGCCAAATTCTTCAGTCTGCCTGACAAACCATATTTAATTCTCCTTTACAATCAGTAGGTCTCTTCCTGCAGCCATGCATTAACCCTCAAGAGCTGAACACAAAGACTACTGCCTCCTTTACTCCTTAAGCAGACTACTGCACTTGAGAAATTTAAGGCTGTATGTTTCAATTTACTCACATCTATAACACTATTCTCATATATTTTATTTTTTTATTTTTAGAGGGGGGAATGGGAGGAGGCAGAGAAACATCAATGTATGGTTGCCTTTCACCTGCCTCTCTCATATACAGGGTGCGCATGATAAATTGGTAATAACTTTGCATCTCATTTCACATGCTTAATTTTGAAAAACTATGTTTCTAAAGTTATGATTTAACATTGTTTCAGTTATAAAGTATTAAATTCAGAGAGCAACCATCATGTTGAAGGAATACAATGTTAGAGCAACCATAATTTCCGGACAGCATGTAGGGCCAACTGATAAGGAACTTGTGGACTTCAATACTGAACATCACTTTACGTACAGTTTACAATGTGAAGGTATGATGCTGATCCTGGTGCTGCCACACCAACAAGGAAAACGCGTAAGGTACACAGTGGTCACACAAGTCCAGATAATAGAATCCAGGAGATCATCAATGAAGATCCAGGAAAGTCAATGCGTTCCATAGCAAGAGAACTGCAGATGTCAGATGCAACTGTTCACAAAATTATTGCTGAAGTTATCAGATACAGATCTTGTGTTCTTAGAAGAGGCCAGTTTATGGCACAGCAAAGGAAAGGTGCTTTGAAAAAGCAAGGAAACTGCTAACAACATTGAAAAATCCCATAGAAAAAACCCTCTGATTTTCTCCTCCAATGAAAATAATTTTCAGCAGTACTAAATAGTTAACAGAAGAAACAACCGGTGGCTCTGTGAAAGAGAATCTCAGTGAAGTCCCAATTGTCATGAAAATGTAATTCTCTGCTGTGGTGAAGGTGTTAGGTGTTATCAGCAGTGAAGGAGGTATCATGACCCCCCATTTTTTCTCACAAGGCTTGAAGGTGACTGCTGATGTTTACCATGATGTTTTGAAAGTAGTTGTACCGTGGATGAAGCAAGTCACAAATGGACGTCATTTTATCTTCCAACAAGATGGTGCACCAGCACGTAATGCCAAAAAGGTGCAAGAATTTCTCAATGTCAATATTCCTGAATTCTGATCAAATGAAATCTCGCTACCTAGTTCACCAGATGCAAATCCCTTTGACTATTATGTATGCAGCGTTTGTGAGAGAGGTTAATAAACAACCTTATTCCAATAAAGATGCTGGTAAAGCTAAGACTGAAAACATTATGATGTCCACAGATAAAGAAAAGTTAATGGAAGTATGTTCAAGATTCTCAAGTTGAATCAAGTCTATTACTGCAGCAAATGGAGTTTTCTGAACAATTAAAAAAGTAATGACTATATGTATTTATATATAAGAATAAAATTTTAAAATATAACACTTTTGTGGTATGGTGTTTTACTAAAATTTTGCCAATTTATCGCACACACCCTGTATTTTAGACTTTAACAGTAATGGTTAGCACATACTCTAACTGGCAGATGAAATCACTTTTCACAATCCATTATGAAAAATAGGCAAAAGTCTCTTTAAACAAATAAACAGCAAGGTAGAAGAAACTGGCTTCAGTAATTATTTCATTTTCCAAAATGCACTTACAATAAGCCCAGCGTAGTCTGCAGTTTCAGAAAGAGTGTCATGTAGCCATACAAAGTCTTCGTGTTGCCTTGTAACACAAAACTCTGAACTCTGAAATGTGGGCAGTGTGGTCTGTAAAGAAAGGAAAAATTCAGTAGTAACTACTATGTTTAGTTCAAGTAGTTTCAGTTTCCTAGGCTGCACTTAAGGAAAATTCTCCATAATAAACATCACAACGAGATCCAGTAAAGAATAAAAAACCCTGACACAAGCTCTCCCACTACTATGAAGTCATAGCCAAGAAGTGCGTGCTTTTTAAGGAATTTTCACAAAATTCCACTTTCAAGTCTTCATACTTCCCTTCGAGTAACTGGAGTATGCAAATCAAACCACCAAGGTATTAAGAGAAGAAAAGCACATGGGAAAGAACCTACTGATAATTGCTTTAATTTAAATACTTTGTCTGTTTCCTCACCTGTAAAGCCAGGATAATAAAACACCATCACAAGGTTGTTACAAAAAGATAATTAAATCCATGTAAACACAGTACAATACTGCCTGGCATAAGACAAGCAGTCAATACGTTTTAACTAGTATAAAAGGAGAAAGGAGGCAGAAAGTCTTCCAGAAAGGACTAATTCTGAGTGATTAAACTTTTTCTACACTTTCCGGATTGGCATATTGTTTTTGTCAAATTAAAAATCTGGAGACAGGCCCTAGCTGGTGTGGCTCAGTGGATTGGCCCCAGCCTACAAACCCAGAGGTCACTGGTTCAATTCCCCAGTCAGGGCACATAACCAGGTTGCAAGCAAGATCTCCAACCAGGTCCTTAGCTGGAGGCAGGTGAAAGGCAACTATACATTGATGCTTCTCTCCCTTTCTTCCTCCCTCCCTGCCCTTCTCTCTGAAAATAAAAAATAACAAACAAACAGATAGGAAAGCAAGGAAGCCTTGGCTGGTGGTACAGTAGATAAGGCACCAGCCTGTGAACCCAAAGGTTGATGGTTCAATTCCTAGCCAGGGTGCATAAACCAGGTTGCAAGCGAGATCTCCAGCTGGAAGCAGGTGAAAGGCAACCATACATTAATGTTTCTCTCTCCCTCTCTTCCCCTCTCTCTGAAAACAATATATAAAATCTTAAAAAAAAAAATCTGGAGACAGAAAATGTCTTTTGAATCACAATAAATAAATTGGGGAAAGGCCAAGAACTTAGTAAATGTGGGAAAAGCCCCAAATGCAAATAAAAACAAAGGTGGGAGATTTCAGCTGTACAGGTAGATGGCTCTGCCTCCATTCCTTTGTCTCATTTGTTTCTTCAAAGAGAAGAGTAGAAGCCACATTAACATGAGCAAAGCCCTGGAGTTCCACCAGAGTGGAAAATGCTGCAGCAAGAGTACTTATTTAGAGGCTCCCTACAAGATGAGGGCAGTGCTCTCACTTAATAGTAGTTCTACACTACAAATGGCAATCCTTTCAGCTCAGAAAGTCTCTTCTCACTGCTACGATAAGTAACAAGGCTGCAACCTAGCTCTGTTATTATTGAAGTTATTCTGTGACACTTACCTTGGTATGTACTGTAAACTTGACCTTATCTCGCTCACTGAGTGCATCTGGTATGTCAATTTGAAGCGAAGGATCAACATTCAGGTCCACAGATACAGATCTCAGCTGAAACACATTTTTCGGTTATTAGTCTCAAATTCATTTCCTCCCAAAAATGGGAATCAATTACTTTAAGAAGTCTATTCATGATCTTTTAGAACAAAGTCAATTGAAATAAATCTAAGTTTATTTGAAACAATGGGGAAGGAAATCTCTAAAATGCATGGATAGGTCAAGTGTTCCTTGATCTGAATAAAGCAACTATGATTCTAATATCATGTGCATTAGCACTTGTTTTATGCCTGCACAAACAATACATTTAACCAAATACTTGGAAGAAGTGTTACTAACAAAGCTAGACTAGCCCCGGTTGGTGGCTAGTGGATAAGGCCCCAGCCTGCAAACCCAAAGGTCACTGGTTCCATTCCCAGCCAGGGCACATAATTGGGTTGCATGCCATCGTAGCTGAAGGCGGATGAAAGGCAACCATACATCAACGTCTCTCTCCCTCTCTCCTTTCCCCCCTCTCTAAAAATAATAAATAAAATCTTTTAAAAAAAGCTAGACTACAGAACATTCAAAAGGCATTAACCAGACTCTTCATATATGTATGTGTATGTATATATACACACATACATATATATGTATGTGTGTGTGTATATATATATATATATATATATGTATTATGTGTGTGTAAAATATGTAAGAAGAGACCAGGAAAACAGAGAATAGTCATGTGGTATGCGATCCTAGGTCAAAAGACAAAGAAAAATCCAGCTTAAGAGTAGACCCACCATTTATATTAAGGGACTGTATGAGAGCAGAAATCTAGACAGAAGAAATACAGTAAATTATAAAACAAAGGCCATAATCAGCAGAGTGGGAACAAGTATGAGCAATGCCCTGGAAACACAAGCAACAGATTTTTAAAGTTAGAAATTCAGAGGAAAAATAACACCCAACTTCACATTTGCCACCTTAAAAACAACTTTTGAAAGAACTGGGCTGTTAGGAAAAAGTGGCTAAAATGTTTTCATACATACCAAATTTTAAGTATGATAAATTCTCTATTTTTAAAGCAGATAAGTTGACGGTCAATACAAAGGCCTGACAAAAACTGGGCATGAAAACAAGCATCTCATTCCCCCTCCCTCAACTATAAGCTAGTGCTAAAGTTGTCCTAACACTCTAGAATGTTACAGGGAGAACGTCAAGTAAAGATTGGAGTCAAGGGGATGAGAAGAGAGAATACTGAGGTATTTTACCCCAAATTTCATTTAGAATTCTTTTCTTCAAAGTAAATAGTTCAACACCAAGGGTTGATAAACTTAACTTTTGAAATTAGAAAAACTGGCTTAATCAGTTATAAAAAGATTAAATATATCCATAAAAATGCATGAATACTTCTCTATCTTAGAAACTGTCAGTACTTCCCCTTTCCCCTTAGCACTAAAAAAAAAGATTTTAAATTACAAGAACCAGAGTTAGTCCAATAACAATGGCTTTTCTCTAAGAAACAATCATCAGGTTCTGTTACCCAGTTTGATTTTTAACATCAGCTATTAGTAACTTCACAATATACTTTGAAGTTCCTGATATCTCAACCTAAATACTTCTCCTAAACAAATTCTTGATGACTCCTATGAAATATGTGCTTATTTGGCTTAATTTTCCTGCATTCATTTATGAGTTCTCTACTAACAAAGGCAAGCCTAAAAGAGATCAGACCCACTTCACTTTGTTTTAACTGTGACTCTAGCTCTGACATATTTATGATAAAAAACGTCCTTCCTTCAGATAACTTACCACTGGGCAAATACAAAGTTCAAAAAGATGTCAAAATATACACTGAAATTTGACTGCAGTGGCTACTGAACACTCCACCTATCTCATGTTTGTTATCTGTCAGTCAGAGCAGGAACAAAGTGGGCACCCAGTTGTAAATGGGGCAACACACACTGGTAGATAGAGGCTGGTTTAAGGTCAATTTCCCCAAGCTCAGCAACAACTGACATGATTCTTGAAATTTCATTTCCTAAAGAAGTTACAAATCCTGGTTTCTAGCTATCTCTCAATTTCTGAACATGCTGACAAGTTCATTTTAGCTCACTGTTAAGACAAACAAACTTAATGAGCCTCAGAGCTCTGCTCAAACTAGCCTTGGAACTAGGGATTGAAAGGGACTCGAGGGGAATGTAATTTAATAAATGACCACCACAGTCAAAGCTACAATAAACTTTATCAGCTGCTTTTTGTCCCACTGAACAATTAAACATACACACACAAGCATGCACATACATACTAGTTAATATACTATATTACTATCTCCCTTTCTTGTCACCAGAGAAATATGGTTTTTGGCATGAGTGTAATGAGGGCACATTTAACCTATAATGTAGCACATAAACTTCCAGAAAATGAATCAGATAAATCACCACAAAGCAAGCAGTTATTAAATTAAAACTTCTAAGTCAGCACAGCATTCTTACTCCGGAAACATCATGTGATGATTAAATGCTCAGCAGTCCTGCTTAGTCAACAAAACCAACAACACTCAGTCTCACGCCACAGTACTTGCTTAATAAATCACCAGGATGTAGGGTATAAAAACTGGGTTGTAGCCCTCCGTATACTTTCCCCTTCATTCACTCATCTCTATCCCAAACCCTAAATGACCATCCAGACTACTACTGCTCTCAGCATTGCTAGCCAACACCAAGTCTCTGGTTTGATTTGGCTAGAGATGTCAAAATGCCAAGAATGGCTGTTTAATCAGTAGTGAAAGGCAGGCTTCAGAACCAAGTCAGGTTATAATTTCAATTTCTCAGTTCCCTTAAGGTCACTTGTGACAATCAAACTTAAAACATCTATTCTCAAACAATGTCATATAAGTTTTAAAATTAACTTTCTTTTGTAGGTTTCTATAGAAACCATTCCATCATAAAGCCCAAGTTTAAGGTGGAATTTCAGCCCCAATGTATTTTCCTACAAGATTAAGCCTTATCCTAAGAACTATATAATGATCTTGTGACAAGGGTTGGGGGAGAAGGATAAACAAGCACTGCTTCATTTAGAAAGCAATTTTTAACTGTTTTAAGAATTCTAAATGCTTCCTAAAAGAGACTGGAAAAGAGAAAAACTGATAAAGATCCTGTGCATTTTCTCACCCATTTATTCATCAGCCTCCCAAGGAGACATGACACTGGCTGCTGGACAGTTCTAGAGAGCTCTGGAGCTAAGGACCACTTATGACTCACTTTGTACCAAACTTAATTTCAGCAAAACTCCCTCTTCAAAAGGTTTAATGGTCCACAGATGACAAAAGGCACCTACGTGACTGGACAACAGGGAAGGCTAGATTCTGAAATTCAGAACCTGAAAGGGAGAACAGAAAAATATATACAAAAGACACGCTAAGTGTTGCTATGGTTGATTACAGACTCTGGTTTACACTAGTGCCATACAGCCAAAGTAACAAGAAGCTATACAAAATAAATCATCGGTACAATAACTCTGATCTATTAGAATGTGCACTAGTTGAATAGCCATCAAAAAAATGTTTTGTCCTCACTTGAGGACTTTTTCTCATTGCTTTTTCTGGAAGAGGATGAGAGAAACATTGATAAGAAAGGGGGAGGGCGAAGGGGCATCCAGCACAAGGCATCGATTAGTTGCCTCCTGTATGATTGGTTGCCTCCTGTACAAGCATGGACTAGGGGTCAAACTCCCAACTCTTTGGTTACAGGATGTCTCCAACCCAGCCACACCCACAAGGGCTGCCATTTAAAATTTAATAACCAGTTTAGTACACAACATAAGGAACTGACTATGCCTGCCCCTATACCTCCATCTTAATTTGAATGCTGCAACAGATAGACAAAACTACTTGTATTGTGTTGGCCAAAATGTCTGGTACGGTATGTAATGTTAAGACATTTTTTATTTCTACCAGTAACTATTGATTTGAATATTTTGCAGATGTTGACTACCTCCTGCTATTTGGCTTTTAGGGGGTAAAGGCCAGAGTGTTGCTAAACATCTTCCAATGCATTAACAGCCCTACAGCAGAAAATTATTTGACCAATATGTCAGCAGTACCAAAAAACTTTGCAAACTACTTTTGACACTCTCCATACATTGCACAATTTTTTTTTTTGCATTTCAGTTGTTTTTACCTTTCTTGAAACAATAAAGCATAAAACATTGAAAATATATCTTTTTTCCATCTTCAATATTGAAATGGCTGCACAAAATGTCACCATCCCCCCCCCCCCCTTTTTAAAGCATGTAGGTATGACAGCTGTCAAAATATAATCTAACACTACTGTTTTTGAATGAGGTTGAAAACAACTAAGCACTATGGACTTTCTGGCCAACCCAATAGATGTATATATTTAAGTGTTTTTCTGGTTTCTACTTCCAAAGCAGAAACAATATACTTATTAGCCAGCACATGTTGCACCAGTGTCTTTCTTCCAAACTTTTTCTTTCCTAAGAATTTGCTTTGTTATCTCTCCCACTGTGTAAGGAATTAAGACCTCTACCAGGGACAGAACCAGTATGACAAGTCATCCATGAACAATCTGTTAGTAGCATGAAGCCAAAACTAAGGCAAGAAGCAAACCTGACTCCTGGATCACTCTTATCAAAGGATGCAAGAAAACATCATACATTGGCTAAAAAAGGTAAGCATGCCTTGCCCACTCTAATACTTGCTAGTGGGGAAATAAATCCAAAAATGTTTTGCTTGCAGACACACAATCACCGATATGCACTTAAAGGAGCAACATTATTACTTTGTTACTGTTTCAACTCACAGGAAGGAGGTATTCTGTAAAAATTTTAACACCACATTCTTCTCTAAACTATATGGTTCAAGTACTGGTACTCAACTTATTTGTTACTGTCTTCTTCCACAATGAAAGCATCCAAAACCTGTTTATCTATTCTATCCCAACTTTTCCTTATGGCAGTGGTGCTAAAAATAACTGCATATTATTACAAGCAATGAGTTCTGCTTTTACCACTCTTCTCACTTCCTACCTCCCCCCCTTCATGCACAACTGATTCCTATAATTCAGGTCTGCCAGTATCATACCATGGCCTTCAAGGATAACAGAATCAAGTCTTCTACATCTCAGTCTACTAATTGAAAGTTATGGAAATGAGTTATAAAATTAAAAAAAAAAACTAGATAAAGGGCCACAGCAAGTGATCAGATTTCCACCACTCATCTTAGTGGGATGGCACCCAGAGGGATCCATCCCTGCTGATACCAACCATTCTCACCAGTAGTCTACGAACACACAAGCTGTCCACAGTAGAACACCACAGACTGCAGGGCATTTGGAGACTACTTAGCCGTAAGTTCCTAGAACAGGAACTGAGGCTCGGGAGAAGGTCAGTGCAGCGTACTCAGCGAATGGATAAACTCAATCATCATTTCACATGGCTGCAAAGCCCATGAACTAGTCAAATCCCAACAATGAACCATAAACATTAAGCTGAATTATTGGCTTGAACATTCAAGAAACCCATTCAATTACTAGATACATGGATTATTCTGAAATGAGTTCACAAAATGAAAAGGCTGAACTATATGATCTCTAAGGATCTCATAGCGCTGAAATTCTACTCTGAATCAACACAGCACTTCTACAGAGAAAGCAGCTGAATGAATGAAAAACCAATTCCTTCCATTTGAAGTGAAAGTCCTTCCCCTACTACCTGATCCTATCAAAGCTCTCTCCCCGACGTTGCTTGGTACATCAAGACCACAGCCCTCTGATGTATACAAACTTGACAAGTTACACATTACTCCAAGATCATTCACTGCTTGACCTTGATGATCAAACCAAGAAAAATAGAAATAGGTTTAATAAAAAAATTTACCTCCACTGCCAACAAAGATTATTCAGCAATAGGGAGTATCTATCTGAGCTTAAGCTTGTATCATAAACTTTTCAGGCAGCATGGAGAGAAGGCTGCCTGCTTCCTGGTGATTTCTTCTGTTTTGAGTCAGAGGTAGATTTCCCAGACCTTTTAGCTGTAAATATTCCAACACCTCATTTCATCATTCACCAGCTTTGTACTGCTCTTCAAGAAAGATAAAAGCCCAAGAAGTTGGATTCTTCATTTGTACTAACCATAACCACTGACTAGAATGGTTAGAAGCTTGCTCCTCAAAAACAAGTTAACCATACATTCTTCAAGAAAATGCATGCCATAGTTCAATATAAAGAGCTATTGAGAAAATTACAATTCTTTCAGACCACATAAGCAAAAAGTTACACCAAATTTATGTAACTTTGGTGAAAAAGTTACACCAAATTTGTAAAAGGGAAGGGGGGAGGAAATCTAGCCAAAGACCCAATATCTGAACTGAAGAAGTCCAGTCAGTCCCTCCTCTGTGCTTTTAACTGCAACTTGCACAGTCCTCCCCTCTATTTATGGTTTGCCTTTAGGGTATGAAACAGTTGATGAATTTCATATACCTCTCTTAGAAGTGCTCTCTCTTAAAAGTAACTCAACGATCAATCGGAAAACAAGCAGGTGTTGGAGGTGAAGTTTTCTGTAAAGCTAAGTCATGCAGAAAAACTTTCAAATCATACTTGTAAAATCAAGTTTGCCACACTCACATGAAACAAGATAAGATGTCCTTCTGCAGCTATCTTCCTTCACCAATTCAAAAAGAATCACAATGCTCTGAAATTTTCCTGAAATTAACCAGCATTGTTAAAAGACTGTTTTCCTAACTACTACTCATTTTCACTTAATGCACCTTTCACCAAAGGCTAGTTGAAGGACATTCCGCTATAGAACTATTCTTGCCTCATTTCCTCAAGCAACCAGACCCTGATAATAAAATAGAAAAATGTTTTTAAAAACAAGATTTTAAATTAAGTTCTACACTGCAGCACATGTCAGTGAGCTTCAATTCTAGTCCAAAGTATTGAGTGCTGTAGCATCAAGCCTCAGGTTTCCATAATTCAAAGTGGGCACTAAATTCCAACACAGTAAACGTACAGTGGCCTCTCTATAATCTAAAACTGCCCAGAACTGGTAAAGGAAATCACCTTTTACCATCATTTTATAAGGTTCCTCAATATTGAGAGATGGAAGCTAGTTCCCCCAGAACCATGTTAATTTTATACCAAGTGTTATTTTCTTAAGTTTATCAATCACCTGGCTGGTAGCACAGTGGACAAGGCTCTGGCCTGCGAACCCAAAGGTCGCAGGTTCGATTCCCCAGCCAGGGTACATAACCAGGTTGCAAACCACGTCTCCAGTCAGGTCTGTGGCTAGAGGCAGGTGAAAAGCAACCATACATTGATGTCTGTCTCCCTCTCTGCCTCTCTCCCTTCCTGTCTTTCTAAAAATAATGAAATAAAATCTTAAAAAAAAAAAAAAAAAAAGTTTATCAATCAGAGATCTGAAAAAACTCGGAAAAAAAAAGGGGCACAGTGAAGATTGATCTGTAACACAACCTAAACCCTCATTATCACATCATTTTAGTAAGGGAAATTTAAACCAGTGTTTCCCAACCATAGAACATTTAACAATGTCACTACTGGAAGAAAGGGAGCTACTGTCACCCAGTAGAGGCCAGGTACACTGCTAAACACCCTATAATGCACAGGACAATGCCTCACAACAAAAACATTAGCAAGCCCAAAATGTTAACAGCACTCAAGCTAAAAAAACTCTGGCTTAAAACTAAAGCTCTACAGTACATTTTAGTCAGTTACCAGGTCCCACACCAAATGAGAATTTAGATCTCAGGATCTAGAAAATTCCCTAATAGCTTCCCTTGGTCATTCCTTCCTATAGCCAAAAATTATGAGATCATGGGGATCTTAAAACACTGCACATAGGTTACTAACCTAGAACTAAGGCTTGGACAGCTTTGATAGGTCCTACTTCCAGAGTTTAGAAAAGGAAAATGAAGCCAAGCCATTAAATGTAAAAAAATCAGTCCACAAATATCATTAAATTTGAAATTGCTGCTGTATTGGTCAAAGTACAGGGCTGTTCCTACAGTAACACAAATTTTAGGACACTCTTGCACCCAAGCTGGTGGACAGTCAGGTATCCCTAGAGACAACTTCCATACCAGTTAACAAAAAACTGCAAACCAGCCCTGGATGGTGTGACTCGGTGGATTGAGCACCACTGGCCTGTGAACCAAAGGGTCACCAGTTGGATTCCCAGTTGGGGCACATGCTGAGGCTAAGGGCCAGGTCCCTGGTTGGGGGTGTGAGAAAGGCAACCACGCATTCAAATTTCTCTCCTTTTCCCCTCCCTTCCCCTCTCTAAATTAACAAACAAACAACAAAAAAGCACCCTGCAAACCAGAACAGCAAATGCCTGGCACTGAGAAGACACCATTCACCCAAAGCTCATGTAACCAACTACTGAACCAAGCTGTAAATAGTACTAGGCTGAGAAGGGTGACTACTTACCTAGTCCTTGCAAAACTTCTGTGTGCTCTACTTACCTCAGTCTATTACCAATTTAAGAATCACTAAAAAAGTGCTGGGAGCCAATCAGGAATTATACTCAATTTGCTGTAGATTTGCTAGACTATTGGGAAGGACACTCATTGCCACAGAAAGACACAGAACCCACAAGGAGCAAAATGACTCTAGATCAAGGTATTTCCAATTATCTCCCTCCTACCCACTAAAACCTCTAGACACCTCAGAACATCCTTGCACTGGTAGGAAGTTGCACAGTACTAGTTTATTATGAAGATGGAGCCCAATGATATTAATGCTTTAGTTAACTTTTTCAGGGGCTACACTTAGCCAAAACCTTACTTTCCTAAATTTCAATATCAAAATATAATTATTTTTCACCAGTAGAGCAGGAGTTAAAAATGACATACTCTTTCCTTAAACTGCTTTTTGGGATAGGAGACAAAACCCAACACCTTTAGCTTAATGAAAATGTCAGGCTATCTGATGCAGACCAATATTCCTTTCAGTTTTTGCTGAAGGAGTACTTTACAAGCATTTAAAACCCTCCATTATGTTCCCTACTTCATCAGTGGGTCTAAATCCCACTAATAAACCCATGAACCTCTATTCTTATGGAAATTCCAAAGCCAATAACTTTATACTTTTTTCTGTAAAAATAATTCTGTTGACTAACAAAGCAGTTTTATGTAACATGCCTTTGCCTAAGATTTGGCCTGTTGTTAATTCACATTTGTCCCAAACTTCCTTTAGGTTAACAGTAAAAACCATATAGGACTAAAATTAGATCAGGAAGCAAAATAAAACCATGTTTAGGGTCCTGTTATAGTAAGTTTTATTATTTCCTTATTTCTTAATAAAAAATCTAAAGGAAAACAACCCTTTTCCTGTAGCCACTAAAAACCAGGGGGCAGGAAATAGCCTTCATAATCCTCGAATTTTGCTGGACCCGAACGATGGGCAAGTTCTTTTAAATACCGGCTATCGTACACCGTACTAACAGACAGAAAAGGCCTGTTGATGCAATCAAGTCCTTTTAAAACAGCTATCTAAAACATTCTGGGTCAAGAGAGGAGTGTGCATGAATCACATTGCTATCAAAATTCCTATTCAGCATCTGAACTTCTCAATACAAAACCACTTTCATAACGTTCTAGAATCAATCTCAAGTTTTCACTTTCAATTTTAGTAAACAGAACAAGTTACTTCTTCCAACTTTCAAATAAAAATACTCTAAGAACCTCCTACCTCATCATAAAGTTGCACTTCAATAACTGATATAGCAATGATACCTTTTTGGGAACAATTTGGCACTTACTAGATGAAAACCAGTCCTCCAACATTTTAAGATGTTTCCCAGGCTAAATCTAAGTGTACCCTGCTTTTTGTAATTAATTTCTCCTTTGTTAAAAAACTTCCGTTGATGATTCTGCATATAACGTTTGTGGTTCACACCAACTTCCATTAATTGCAACACTAACTCAAATGTAAGGAGTCAATAAATGAGCCAAAGCTTGTTTCTCATTCTTTAGTTGGCCATAGTAACATGACTTTGCTGTATTACTACTGGCTTGGCCAAAAGGTTTGTTGTTTTTTCTGCAGTGCTTAGTTGTCTTTTAACTTCATTCAAAACAATTTTGTTAAGACTGCATTGCAATAGCTGTCGTATCAATTTGCATTAAAGAAACTAAGAACTAAAAAACTTACCAAAATTGATGAATTTTTGTGTAGCCATTTTAATATTGAAGATGATAGAAGATACACCTAAGCTTCCAGTATATGTTACTTCTTACTTTTGCAATAAAGGTAAAAATGCAATAAAACACAAAAATAAGTAATAAATAAAAGTGTGTGCAGTGTGTGGAGAATGTGTCAAAAGTGGTTTGCAAAGTTTCTTGGTACTACTGACAATTTGGCTAAGTAATTTTTTTGCTGTGGGGCTGTTGATTCATGGAAGATATTTAGCAGCACCCCTGCCTCCACCCACTAGAAGCCAATAGAGGGAGACAGCTATCACACTCAAAATACCCACACCAATAGTTACTGGTGAAAATGGAAAGTGTCTTACATTACAGCCAAAACTTAACAGACTTTTTGGCCAACCCAATAGTTACCTTCTAGATCTCAAGATTTAAGCGGCATAATACCTAAATTTTAAAAGTAAAAAGTGGGTTCAAGTATTTTAATCACGCGCTATTACAGAACTCCCACAATGACGAAGCATTAAGCTTTTATAAGCCTGTAACAAACATGCTTCAGATTTCTGACTTGATGAAATTTCCCTACTATTTGAGCCAAAAGTTTCCCCAAAGGCTGGAAGGCAGTTTGGAGGCAACAAAACCAAACTGTCGATTGTTGCACGTTAACTGGATTTCACGTTATCTATCCCGTGTTCACGAAGCCAACGTTCAAGTTTTCAAAACTTTACTGAAGAACACATTTTCAGTTTTCCAGAAACTCGCCAAGCGCCCCCTTGGTACCGGACACAGGGCCGTGTGCTGGAGCCACAAGAAACTCTCGAGTCTCCAGTTCTCTCTCTCCTCCCCGGGTCGGCAGGGAGCTCCCGGGCACTCCTGAAGGAACAAAGGGCTAACCGGCTAGGGCAGGCAGAGCCCCCGCTATGAGACACTGGCGCCCAAGCAGCCCTCAAGCTCACTTGGGACGAGGGAAGGAATGGGGGAGGCGGGAGGGCGGTGGGGCCTCCCATTCTGGAGCCTGCAAGTGCGTAAGGCCTCACCTTACTGCGATCCTCCTCCTCCTCCTCTTCCTGCTGCTGCTGCTGCTGGGGATGCAGCTGCCGCTGCAACAACTCGGGAACCGTGGCCATGGCGATGCGGGCCTGAAGAGCGCGGGCTGCCTGGCTGCACGAGGAAAGAAGAAACTGGGCCGCCGCCGCGGTACCTGGAGGGGCGGCCCCGCCTCCAACTAGCTTCCCGTTCACTGGGCGGCAGGAGGTCTCAGGACTCCGCCACCATCCCAGAAGCCCCAAAAAAGGCTAGTGGAATGCCACGTGCTCCCCCAAAGCTGCCTCCCCCGTACCCGCTGCCGTCCATGTTGGAGCCGGGCAAAGAAACTACACGGAGCCTACCCTCGCTCCGGGCCACGCGGAGGCCTCTGACTACAGGGCCTCGACCGGAACACTGAAGCAGAAACACCCCCAGCGAAACGCGCCTCAAGAAAGACCGAGTGCCTGTGCGGGGAAATTTATTACTGAGCCAAAGTCCAAGATGGCGACGTGCTGTGACGTAACAAGATCTCGTGAGAGCGAAAGAGCGCGATTTGGAGGCACCCGCGCTTCTGTGGGAAGAGGACTCCCAGAGGTTCCTGCGAGTGTCTACCTAAGTGAACGTGGGCGGGGGGAAGAACTGAGCGTCGCAATGTGTGCTGGGACCGCTGGGCCTTGGGCTAGGCCTAATTAGAGTCCTTAGCGCGGAACCAAGTCAAAAACACGTCAGAAGAAGCTGTTATCGCCCTGGGAGTTAAGCAAAGGGTGGTGGCCTCTGAGGTACCTATTCTGCGCCGGGCTGCCTTTCTGTTTAAACCCATCTCTTTCCTAATCCTGAACCGCTAAAGGCAGCGGCTTTTCTGTCGCTGCCACGGTTCTACAGCCATGGCATCGGAGCGACCGACTGCCTTTGGCGATTACGGTGTGCACCCTGTTGAGCGCCGCTGAGCAGCTTGGACCAGAATTGGCCCTTCAGAAGCCCCATTTCCATATCTGTAAAAACGGGTCGCAATAGTGTCCACGTCACGGGAAGTGGGGGTTAAATGAGTAATCGCCACACAGAATGCTTAGCAGAGACCCTTAAATATAGGGATCCGTGGTTAATTGCTAACTGTGACTTCGGGCCTTTAGATGATGGGCTCTAGGGCAGGGGTCCTCGGCCTTTTTCGGTACCTGGGACGGGTTTCAGGGAAGAGAATTTTTCTACAGGGGAGGGGCGTGGTCAGGCGGTAAAGCCGGGGCAACTGCTCGCCTGGCTGCCAGCCCGCGCTGGGCGCCCGGGTTGGGGACCTCCACAGGGTTCTCTTTCTGTCACGCCTTCCTTTCCAGGCGTCTCATTTCTTCAGCCTGAATGGTGGGGACGGCTTGTCCCAAACTGCTATTTCGCGTTTAATAAGTGCAAGCCCCTAGGGTATCGCTGAGCTCCTATCTTTGAAGATAGCTTTGTCCAACCAAGCCTGTCTCAAAAGCTTATGCAACAAGCTTTTAGTGCGCAATGGGATACTGATGCAGCCTTTGCATTGATAATTAAAGTAGTTAACACATGTGGTACCTAATACCATTTTTCTCTTTAATAGGAATGCAAAAACTAAGAAGGCGCGGGGCATTGGAAGGAGCCTAAAGGGAAGCGAAAAGTCTAAAAATGAAGGCATTTCAGACCTTCGGCAGGCAGTTTAAAAGTTCAAAGGGGTTTTCACGTTTGGGTTTCTCCACTACCTCTTGTTCATGTGGCCGGAAGAAAAAAGTGAACCCTTACGAAGAGGTAAACCAGGAAAAGTACTCAAATTTAGTACAGTCCGTCTTGTCGTTCAGAGGCCATGCTCAGACTCCAGAGTCATTGTTTGAGGAAGATACTCTGCTCTATGGACCTGTGAGTAAGTGTAAACCGCCAAAGCAAGATGAGGAAGCAAGAGTTCCAGAAAACTGGTTTCCTCTCTTCAATCCAGAGAGAAGCTTAAAACCAAATGCAACAAATGATGCCATAGTTCCTTTGAAAATCCCTTTACACAGGAATAAGATGCCAAGTGTGACCCGGGTCCTTCAGCAGACCATGACGTCAGAACAGATGTTCTATTTGGAGAGGTGGAAACAGCGGATGATTCTGGAACTGGGAGAGGATGGCTTTGCAGAATATACTTCAAGTAATTTTCTTAATCCTGGTTCTGTGTTGTTACTGTGTTTTCTAGACTACCTAGAGCACAGGTGCCATTCTTTAAAGGTTTTGTTTTTTTTCCCTTAACCTTAACTAGTGAGTTACTTTCAAATGATGATAATAATTAGCTTTAAAAAGCACATTGTGTATTAATCCTCATGACAGCCCTGTAAAGCATAGATACTATATCCCTATTTCACAATTGAAACTGAAGCTCAGATCAAGTATTTTGACCAAGTTATGTGTAAAATTTCATTCATAAGCTTAAATTTAAATATAAGAATTACCTCCTTTCTTTGATTATAGAAAAGAGGCACTCTTCTGATAATGGAACTCTAGTTGTTTGCTAGGCATTTTGTTCAGAATGTAGTAAATCCCCCCTTCTTCTACTTATCAATGTAGACTGACAAGCCAGACTAATGGCATTAAAACAGTAAGCCAGAACACATTTGTATTTAGATTTTGGTAAATTGATATAATCAGATACTCTAGATTAGGAATGGAGGATAAATGAACTTTAGCCTTCAACTCCTAATTTAGTAATTTATTAGACAAGTAAAGAGAGTAGCTTCCTTGTAACAGATGCCATTCAAAAGCAAGTTAAAAAGAAAGACCATTGCACAATTTACTTAACTGGTCCTCATCAGGACTGTGTAATAGTCTTTTGTGCTTCCCAGAGAGCAATATGTGTACCCCTAATAATACACAAGCACTTCTTATTTTTAAATATAATGTACTTACTTTGAGGTGACTTACAGAAAACTATGTGCACACTACATGTTAAGCAACTGATTACATGGATTTTTAAAGAAAATTATTGGGCATATAGATGGCACCTGGATAAGGCAAAAATGGTCAAAGCCATAGCACCTCATAACATTCCTCAACTGTTTGGGACAAGGATCTCTTGTCAGGGCACATACAAGAAGAAACCAATAGTGTAAATAAGTGGAACAACAAAAATAGAAGCTTTCTCTTTCCCTCTCTACGCCTCCGCCCTCCTTTGCTCCCTCTCCCCCACATCTGCCATCTCTCCTCTTTCCAAAAGCAATAGATTTGATTTTTTAAAATTTCACAAACTTAATTATTTTTAATATTCTGAGCCTTACAATCTTAAGAGTTCTTATAATCTAGATTCCCTTTTATACCTTAAGAGCCTAACCAGGGATAGTTGGAGTGGGGAATGAGTTGTCTATTTGCTTGGCAGTTGATGAAGCAACAATTTTCTTTCCTTTTTGTTTTTAAGACTATTATTAGAGAGAGGGGAAGAGAGGAAGAGAAACATCAATGTGTGGGCTGCCTTTTGTGCACCCTCAACTGGGGACCTGGCCTGCAACCCAGGCATGTGTCCTGGCTGGGAATGGAACTGGTGACCCTTTGGTTCACAGGCCAGGAGCTCAATCCACTAAACCACACCAGCCAGGGCTCTTCCTGTTTTTAACATGTTTGTGTTCTGTCTGCTTCATTAAGCCTGTCTGTAGATGAATACTACACTTCTTTTTCCTAGGTTTTAATTTAATCAGTTTTAAATTTCTTGTAGGCCTTTCATGTGCTGACATTAAGTACAGTTGAGCTAAGTAAAATTGGAATAGCGTTAGCTGAGTTGCTCAGTTGAATTTCATTTAATTCTCCCAAATTATTTCCCAGAGTAATTCCATTTTTTGGTAGTGGTAGAATTGACCTTTCAAAAATCTTTGTAAAAAATCCCTAACAAACATAATATGGTTTGATACCACCTCACTAGGTAGATTGTTTTCCGCATTTTCTGTGGTCTGTCTTCAAGCATATACAAGAGGAGAAACCTCCCAAAATAACAAAACTACCTTCTGGAGGGCAGGCCTCTTATGGTACAGGCTATCCCCACTGGGTGAGTGTTCCAGGAGCGCATCTGTATCAGTCTACCAGCTGGTGTAGTGAGAGTCTGTGTTTGGCATCAGTGAGTTTTTTTTAAAGACTGAATGCATTTGCTCATTCATGATGGGTGATTATGAGCACACCTGCCTACAACTGCTGAGTGGTCAGTTTTTGACCAAAAATGGCTTGACCCCTGTGCCCTACCTTCCTTGTTACCCACTGTCCACCCTGAGCCACTTTTAAATCTTCAAAGGCAAATGTTTTTCTATGTGGAAGAGGTGAAATGGAAAAAACAGCAAGAACACTAAAAGACATCAAAATCAACCAGTTCAAACTGTTTTGAGCAGTCGTAAAAAACAATAACATGTTGATAGGTATGTTGCATCAAACGGAGAGTACTTTGAAAGTGACTAAAGTTTTAATCTGTAAGAATTAATAGTTTTTCATAAGTAAATTTTGGGTTTCTTTTGGGTACCCTCTTGTATATGTATTTTCTACTCTGTTTCTGTGTGATGATCCCAGAATTCCTTGCTCTGTTGTGAGGTGGACTGGAATGAACACAGACTGGTTATCAGGCTGCTGCTGGGTCTAGGTTTTTGCTTTTGGGCAAATTAGCAGCTCTGGCTAGGTCTCTTTCATTAAAATGGCAGTAATGATCCTAATCTTACTGGTTATTGTATTTGAAAGTTAATACAGTATATTTGATACTCACCTGTTAGGGGAGATAACATGCTCACAATGAAGGTAGTTTTCCTAGGTTGAGGCTTATTTGTTGCACTCAGCATGTGCTGACCCCTGCAATTTCCCCAAATGTGGAAAACTCAACTGCATGATTTGTTGTAGTGGGGACCAGGTTCATGCTCTCCCCTGTTTAAAAGAAGAAAGAATAAATATGGTATTATGAAAGCACCAAGGCTACTACTTAGGACAACAACACCCTTTATTTCCCTTACTGAGAGTCAAGTGAATATGTACAATTTTTCATTTGTTGAATATATTTGCAGTCTCTTGAAAGTGTATGAGGGGAAAAAACTCAGGACAGAGCAACTATTCTAACCCTAAAAAAAAGTTCAGGAGAAGAATGTCACAAATTTTCCTCTCCTTCCTCCAGTTCCCACAATATCCCCAAAACAATTCCTTGTTTTTAATTTGTACCTGGATTTTCATTTCTTGCCAGTCACTAAGCCTGCAGTGAAAGGCTTTCTTACCATTTTTATGCCCATGATTAAGTTTTGGTTGTAAAATGTGAACAAAAGTGCAGTTTCTTAAATTTCTAATAATCATTGGGTTGGCCAGAAAGTTCCTTTGGGTTGTTTTTTGTTTTGGGGGGTTTTTGTTGTTGCTGTTGTTGTTTGCCCGTAAGATGGCTGTAGCAGCGCTTAGGCATCTTTAGCTTCATGTGAAACAATTTTGTGACAGCTATCATATCAGTATGCATTTCAAACAAAAATCAACTGGTGAATTTTTGTGTATTCATTTTAATATTTAAGATGGAAGAAAATAACATTTTTGGCATATTATGCTTTAATTATTTCAAGAAAGGTGAAAGAAAATGCAACTGGAACACAAAGGATTAGTGCAGTGTATGGAGAAGGTGCTGTTGACTGATCAAACACTTCAAGTGTGGTTTGCAAAGTTTTGAGCTGAAGATTTCCTGCTAGGTGATGCTCCATGGTCAGGTAGACCAATTGAAGTTATATCAATCAAATCAACACATTAACTGACAACAATCAATATTATACCACATAGGAGATAGCCAATATACTCAAAATATATAAATCAGTAAAGTTATTGGTGAAAATTTTAAAATGTCTTTTTATTTTACAAAAAAAACCATATGGACTTTTTGACCAACCCAATATTTACCACATTCAGTTATCTTACTAAAATGGATACTTAAATTCACAGTACCGTAAATTAGGTGTGTTCGTATAGCCTCTTGATCTTTGATTCTAGTTTTGGCCTAATTCAATTAGAAATAACTATTTTAATCTATTCTATTGGCTAAACTATTACATTCCCTTTAGTTTTCAAAGTGCATGCCTAGGTTTCACAAGGGCTGACATGTGACTCAGGGGTTGTCACTTAAAGGGAAGTCTTGTGTAATTTTTAATTTTATTAGAATTTTCTAGAGTACTTGTTTTTTTAATACTAGTTTGATGTTTTTTTGTTTTTTTCTTTTTCCCTGATTTTCTTTTCAGACATATTTTTACAAGGGAAACGGTTCCATGAAGCCTTGGAAAACATACTTTCACCCCAGAAGAAGTTAGAGAAAGATGAAAATCTCCTTGAATCTGGCTACATTGAAAGTGTCCAGCATATTCTGAAAGATGTCAGCAGAGTTCAGGCTCTTGAAAGTGCTGTTCAACATAAGACCTTGAAGTATGTAGGTCTGCTGGACTGTGTGGCTGAGTATCAGTAAGTATTAGATAGTTTTTGTCAAAATGTGGAGGTGAATTAATGCAGGGTGGAACAGATGATACCTGTCAAACAGTTTTTTAATTTTAACTCCTGTTTCAAGGTGCAGCCTCTGTAAAGTCAAAGCCTATGTGATAGGTAAGAGAATTGGATAAGGATGGATATAGGGGGAAGAGTCACATAATTCTCGTAAATCTATGTTCCAAAATCAAAGTGTTTGGTGGGGAAAGGTATAACTTTTCAATATCCCTAAGATGGCCTGTTTTCTGGCATGTTCCTCCTCCCTTCCCCCAGAGCCATGTACCTGTTGTAAGATCTAATTTGATCCCTGCATTTTCTTTCCTGTTCCCCTAAAAAGAACATTTTTACCTGTTAGACCTGAAAATCAACTCTTTTCCTGGCTTATAGGTAGTTTTTTTTGTTTTGGGTTTTTTTTTTTTTTAAGATTTTATTATTTTTAGAGAGAGGGGACGAGAGAGAGGCAGAGAGAGAGAGAGAGATCAATGTATGGTTGCCTTTCAACTACAGACCTGACTAGAGACCTGGCATGCAACCTGGTTATGTGCCCTGGCTGGGAATCGAACCAGTAACCTTTGGTTTCACAGGCTGGCACTTTATCCACTGTGCCACCAGCTGGGCCTACAGGTAGTTTTGACATGGTTAGGGACTCAGCTTATTACTAGGCCTGAAAATCAACTCTTTCCTGGCTTATAGGTAGTTTTGACATGATTAGGAACTCAGCTTACTATGGCTTCTGTGGTTTTTACATTCTTCCTCTTACTCTTTTTCCCGCTTACTCCAAATTCCAAACCTGTGCATACCCCTATTCCAATAAAAGGATGTGAACAATACAAGAGGGAAGAAAAAAATTGTAAGTGTAACCCTTGGAACTCTTAATTAAAATTTAATTTTAAAAAGGTTTAATATTTATTCCTCTGAAGATTGTTTTGGCCACCATACTGTTTTAGGCCCAGCTGTCTCGTATCTCAGAAGAGCCCTGTGTGCCTAGAAATTTAATAGGCTATTTTTGGCTGCCCTTTGGATTAGCCAGTGGAGCCCTACAATCAATTCTAGTTACGACCTACAAGAAATTCCTGACACCAGACACTTTTCATAGGGATTACAAACTCTGTCCCAAGTACTGCTGTTTGAGTTTTGCTCTTGACATAAAAAGAAAAAAAAAGAGTATCAGCATTGAGAATATGAATGTTGAACATTTTTGAAAAGAAGGTTTTAGAAATCTAAAAAGAATTTTTGATGGGTACTATCTGTACCTGAAACTAAAATTTTATGTCACCTGTAATTGAAGAATTTTTTTAAAAGCCCTCTGCCCACTTTAAAAAAAAAAAAAAAGTTTGTCTGCCCTGCTTGGTGGAGCACACTTGTTTGGAGGGTTGTCCTGTAGACCAAAAGGTTGCAGGTTTGATCCCCAGTTAGGGCACATATGAGAAAGCAAATAATCTATGTTATTCTCTCTTTGTCTCCCTCCACCCCTCCTCCCTTCCCCTTTCTCCCTTCCTTGTCTCCCCCTTTCTCCCTCTTCCATTCCCTCTCTCCCTCTCCCCTTTCTTTCTCCCTCTCCCCTCTCCCCTCCCTCTCCTCTCCTTGTCTAGAAGAAAAGTGGTAAAATACACATAAAATTGACCATTTATTTTAAGTGTACATACAGTTCAGTGGTATTAAATACACTTATGAGGTACAACCATCCCCACTATATATTCTCAGTACACTTTTCATCTGTTAAAACTGAAATTCTGTACCCGTTCAACAGTAACCTCCCCATTTCCCACTACTAGCCACTGTCAACCACCATTCTACTTTCTAGCATACGAGGCCTGTCTCAAAACTATAGAGCCAATGTCTATAATTACAATAGTTTGCTTGGCTGATACTTTTGGAACAGATCTTGTATATGTGGAATAATATAATATTTGTCTTTTTCTGATTGGCTTCTTTCATTCAGCATAATGTCCTCAAGGTTCATCTATGTTGTAGCATGTGTCAAAATTTTCTTTTTTTTCCAGACTGGTTAATATCACATTGTACGTATAGAACACATTTTGGTTTTCTGTTTATCTGTGAACACTTGGGTTGCTTTCAGGTTTTGGATATTGTAAAGAATGCTGTTAGGACCATGGATATGTAAATAGTCTCTTCAACATTGTGCTTTAAATTTTTTTGGATATATGCCAGAAGTGGAATTACTATCATATGGTAATGCTATTCAATTGGGTTTTTTAAAGTTTTATTTATTTTTCAAGAGAGGGAAAGGGAAGGAGAGAAACACCAATGTGTGATTTTCTCTTGTGCATCCCCAGCTGGGGACCTGGCCCACAACCCAAGCATGTGCCCTTACTGGGAAACAGACTGGCAACTCTTTGGTTTGCAGGCCACAGTTCAGTCCACTGAGCCACATCAGCCAGGGCTATTTAATTTTTGAGAAAACATCATACTGGGTTCTATAGGGGCTATGCCATGTTATAGTCCTAACAGTGCATAAAGGTTCCCATTTTTCCACATTCTCTCTAACATTTACTATATCTGATTTTTTGATACTAGCTATCCTAATGGGTTTGAGGTAGTATCTCATTGTAGATTTGATTTGCATTTCCCTAGAGATGAGTGATGTTGAGCATCATTCCATGTGCTGATTGGCTATTTGTTTTAGAGAAATGTCTATTTGAGTTACTTGCCTATTTTTTCATTTCATTGGTTTTATTTTTGAGGTTTAGACATGTTCTATCAGTTACAGCACCTTCTCCATACACTGCACACATCTTTTTGGGGGTTTCACTTAGATTTTTACGTCTCTTGAAATAAAAAAGCATAATATGCCAAAATGTTGCTTATTTGCTTTCTTCTTCAATATTAAAATGGCTGCACAAAAATTCACAAGTTTTTATTTTTATTTATTTATTTTTTGTGAGGCGTTTATTTTCGTTCTTACAAGAATAGGTGCCTGCCTGATAGTATCTGGTGGGCAAGCACCTTGATACCTTTTTTTAGTATTTTTTAAATGCACTCTGATATGACAGCTGTCACAATAAAATCTTAACAAAGTTGTTTCAAATGAAATTAAAGACAACTAAGTGCTACTAGAGCCATCTTACGGAAAAAAATACATTTTGGCTATTTGGAGTCCCTGAGATTCCATATGGATTTTAGGATGAGTTTTTCTGTGTTTTTTTTTTTGCAAAAATGTCATAGGGATTTTTATAGACATTACATTCATTGGTTGCTTTTAGTAGTACAGACATCTTAACAATATTAAATCCTCCAGCCCTTGAACATGGAATGTGTTTCCATTTTATTTATTTATGTTTTGTTTAATCCCTTTCAGCAGTAATTTGTAGCTTTCATTGTACAAATCTTTCACTTCCCTTGTTAGTGTTTTTTATTCATTGTGATGCTCTTATAAATGAAACTGTCTTTTGTAATTTTCTTTTCAGATTGTGTAGAAATGCAATTGATTTTGGTGTGTTGGCTCTGTATCTGGTTACTTTGCTGCATTCTTCCAGTTTTTTGTGTATGTGGATAATGTAAGATTATATCATCTGTGAACAAGAATAATTTTACTTCTTCTTTTCCAGTTTGCATTCTTTTCATTTATTTGTGTTGCCTAGTTGCTAGAACATCCAGTAGTCTGCTGAATAGAAATGGTAAAAACAGACAGCCTTGTCTTGTTCCTGATCTTAGAAGAAAATTTTTCCCTCTTTTAGCATTGCATATGTTTGCTGTAGGTTTTTTATATGTGGTTTTTATTATATTGAGGTAGTTTTTTTAATATACCTAGTTTTGGGGTTTTTTTTTTCTTCTCCTCGCTAGTCTTAGCCATGTTGGCTGTCTATACCTAGTTTTTTTGAGTGTTTTTACCATGAAAGAGTATTAATTTTTCAAATGCTTTTTCTGTATCAGTTAAGATAATTTTATTCATTTTGTTAATGTATATTACTAGCTTTTAGACTAACAAATTTTTAAAAATATGTTGCTCTCTTAAATCATGTAGAAAACAACAAAAAGAAATAGGAGTCACAGACTATTACAATAATACTAGCTTTTTTTTTTTTAAGATTTGATTTATTATTTTTTAGAGAGAGGGGAAGGGCAAGAGGCAGAGAGGGAGAGAGACATCAATGTATGGTTGCCTTTCACCTGCCTCTAGCCACAGACCTGGCTGGAGACTTGGCTTGCAACCTGGTTATGTGCTCTGGCTGGAAATCAAACCAGTGACCTTTGGGTTCTCAGGTTGGCACCTTATCCACTGTACCACCAGCCAGGGCAATAATACTAGCTTTTATAATTGCCCATGTATTTACCTTTATTGAGATATACTTTGAGTATCTTTAAGACTAGCTCTGGCTGGTATGGTTCACTGGATTGAGCAACCACCTGTGAACTAAAAGGTCACCAGTTCAGTTCCTAGCCAGGGCATATATCTGGTTTGCAGGCCAGGTCCCCAGCTGAGGTTGGGGTAGTGGGGTACATGATGGGCAACCACACCTTGCTGTTTCCCTCCCTCCCTTTCCCTGTCTCTAAAAGTAAATATATAAAATCCTTTTTGTAAAAAGACTAAAATCTTTGATTGATCTGTCCATCACATATTTTTCAGTGACAGCTCCTGTTAATTAATTTTTCCTTTTAATGGGCCATACTCTCTTATTTCTTGGCCTGCCTTATGGTTTTGTTTTTGTTAAAAACTGGACTGTTGAGTCTAATATAAATCAGATTCTCCCTCTACCCCAGGGTTTGCTGGGTTTTGGGACTTATAATAGTAGGCTATCTCTGAGTCAGGCATCAATTTAAGGTCTTTCTGGGCCTTTCCTTGGTCATGTGCAGTCACTTTCTAATATTCTCCTACATGTATTTGTGTTTGGATGTTGTAGTCTAGTGTTGAACTCCCAGAAGGAAAAAAAGAAAATGAAGGTGGTGGGAGGTGCCAGCCCTTTAGTGTCCTGGAAATCACTTCAGCTGGAGGTGGAGGGGCTTGTAACAACAGAGGGAAGTTGCATCAGCAATAGCCACCTTCCTCTTTGTCTGCACCTAGGTGATCAGAAATATCAGTGATGAAAGCACAGATCCCTGACATTCAGAGGACTTTTATGCACTCTGATTTGTACAAGCTGTGTACAAGCTGTTACAGGAATATGTGTACAGCTGCCTACCCCATGAATGAGGGATGAGTAGCTGCTATTGTGCTAAGAGCTGAAATTGACCAAAATTAACCACAATTTACATCTAAGCCTTTAATAGACTGGATATTTCCATAATAGTTACATAAGACAGATTCTGTCATTGCAGTTGTTTTCTAGGTGAGCAGACAGATTCCTGGTGCTTCCTACTCTGCCATCTTCCCAGAGTTCTGTATTCCAACCTGTTCTAAAAGTTCTTGTGATTCTGAGGTATTTCATGGCTACATGTTCAATTATTTGTCCCCACCACCACTTACTAACAAAACATACTACACCATGCTTTTTTTCACTTGAACATGTATTTTAGAGATCTTATTAGCTTATATAAAGATCTGCATCATTCTTTTAATTTTTTACAATCGTAATTTACAGCTATTAACACTGTCACATTTGCTTTAAATTTTTAAATTTTTATTTATTTTAAATTTTCTTAGATTTAATTTACTATTTTTCAGAGAAAGGAGAAGGGAGAGAGTCAGAGAAGGAGAAAAACATCAATGTATGGTTGCCTTTCACCTGCCTCCAGATACGGATCTGGCTGGAGACCTGGCTTGCAACCTGGTTATGTTGCCCTGGCTGGGAATCAAACCAGTGACCTTTGGGTTCGTAGGCCAACACCTTATCCACTGTGCCACCAGCCAGGGCCTGCTTTCAATTTTTTTAAAGAAGTATAACATTACAAATTAAGTTCATATCACCTTTAACAACCTTTTCCCTTCTCTCACAATCCCCTGGCCAGAGATGGTCACTGTTAAGTTTGGTACTGTGCTTTCCATTCTACTTTCTGCACTACACCACACATGCAACACTATGATACATATACAGCACACTTCTAGTCTACTTTCTGTACTCTCATACACATGTGTACACACACAATGCTATGTATAATCCACAAACACAGCATTAAGTCTTGTTAACGTATGTATCTGTAAGAGTCACAATATATAGAAATAATCTAAATTATAAATCTCTAGCATCACAAAGCTAGTAAGAAATTGGGCTGTGGAGCCAGGCTACTTGGCTTTTTTCTTAACCTTGGTGTAAAGTTATTTAGCCTCTCTGTATCTCAATTCACCCATAAAATAAGCCAAATAATAGTATCTACCTTATTATGGTTGTTGTAAAGGTTAAATGAAATATTCCCTCTACAGTACTTTAAAAGAATACTGTCTACTCAAAAAATGTAACATTATTATTTTGATCCTGTTCTCTGCTTTTACTGCTGTTTGGTGTTCCATTTTATGAAGGAACCATATCCAATTCTCTAATGGGAACATTTAAGTTACTTCTAGGTTTTCAGATTAAAAATGCAATGACTGTATCTCCCTGTATACTGTTAGGAAAGTTTCTCTAGGCAAATGCACAAGTTTATTGTTTGTTTTGGCAGGGGATTTATACAGTTTGGGTAAATTCAGTTGATGTCAAGTAAGCCTGAGCATGAGTACTTCCTAAGATTTCCAGTTACTGTCACTAGCACTCAGGGCATTAAACTATTGCTCTCCTTTGGTCCCTACTAAAAGAGAAATTGTTGGGTGAAAGTGTATGTGCATTTTAAGTTTCCACAGATAGATATGAGTGTGCTTATATGTGCACACCTTTAACAACACAATATTAATAATTTTGAGGACCCTGGCTGGTGGCACAGTGGATAAGGCGCTGTCCTGTGTACCCAAAGGTTGCAGGTTCCATTTCCAGCCAGGGCACATAACCAGGTTGCAAGCCAGGTCTCCAGCCAAGTCTGTAGTGGAGGCAGGTGAAAGGCAGCCATACATTGATGTTCCTCTCTCCCTCTCTGCCTCTCTCTGGAAATAATAACATCTAAATAAATAAATAATTTTGATAATATTGTATCTTGAAATTTCAATCTGCCTGCCACAAAAGTTAGGTTGAGTATCTTTCCATTTGTTTACAAGCTATTTGTAGACTGTCTTACTGCAATTTTAATTTGGGTTTATACTACTAAGATTTTATTTCACATGACTTAAGTTCTACAAGTTACAGTACTTGCTAGAAACTATGGTCCATGGTAGAAATCTTATTTATAGGGTATTTTGATTTATTCAAGGAAGAGAACTGAGAATGAATGGCAGCTCGATTACAATGCCATCTTATAAAAAGAGTGTAAAATATCCCACTAATAACTTTTTATTGATTATATGTTGAAGTGATAAGATTCTCATATAATCAATAAAAAATAAAATACTAGTTAAATACAACACTGGAATTTTACCTGTTTTGTCTTTTATTTTATATGGCTAGTGACATATGTAGCTCACATTTTATTTGTAATTATGGACAGTGCTACTCTAGACTAGTTTTACAAATACCTTGCATAAGTTGTAACTACAGAGCTATGATTACAGATAAGTAACATACACATTTTGTACAAAATCTCCCTCTAAACTGCTGATTTTGAAATTGAACTCATGAAAGGCAGACTGAACAGATAGAGCCCTTTGAGAGTTACCAGTTATTCCACTTACCTGCTCTATGATCCTTTTGACTGCAGTTAGCAAGTAAAGTCCCACCAGAATGGGGATGGGGGCTGTATAGGGAGGAATACACTGGTTACTAAAAAAAATAAAAGAAGAAGAAGGAGAAGTAGTAATAGTGATAGATTTGAAACCCAGACATGACTTTTGAGCAAGATAATTTTTTTTGCTTAAAAAATTACTCTTTTATGTAATATGAATTGCAGTATTACCAAACACATACGAAAATACATTTACACCCATACATATTTTTACACATATTTAAAGTACATACTGGACTTTGAAGAGTTAATACAAAAAATTTAAAATATGCCAATAGCTTATATAATTATTACATGTTAAATGGTAGTATTTTAGATATAGCCAATTTAACAGTTTTTTTCTTCTTTAATACTTATTTTACTCTGGAAGAGCAAGAGAATTTCTGAAGTACCATTAGGTTTAATCTTTTATGATGAGGACTTTGCTACTGGTTTCTTGGTTTATTGTAATAGGCATTTGAAGCAAAATCTACTAAAATAATAATAGGCGTTTTTCAATTCCCCTGTCACATGTTAAAAGAAAGGAGGCCTTGGAGGTTCCTTTACATAAGTACAAGGGATTTTAAGAGGGTATAGAAATTGGAACTGTAGAGAAGTTACTTCCCAGCATTCTCACATGGGCCTGCACCTGTAGGTCTCATTGGGGTTATTTAGGAAACATTGTCCACCAAACCCCACAGGCTCATTTTCTGACTGAATAAAGGACTCAGAGGAAAGAGAATATCAGGCCTCCTAATCCTAAGAGGTAAAGCTGAGAGGAGCTGTCTTTTTGGTGTATGGAGAATAGCACCAGTCATTGGGTGACAAGTAGTAAACTTTATGTGAGAAGGTTAACCTAATAGGAGTTTTTTAATTTGAACTACTAACTAGAGAGACTTCCCTTTGGTTTCTCTTTAGAGGCAACCTATGTGTGATTGATTGGAAGACATCGGAGAAACCAAAACCTTTTATCCGAAATACATTTGACAACCCTCTCCAAGTTGTGGCATATGCAGGTGCCATAAACCATGATGCCAACTATAGCTTTCAGGTCAGGACACTGAGGCTCTGCTTAAAGCTTTGCTTGATACCTATTTGTAGCTACTTAACTCTTTATGGTTCTTAATTCTGTTTGTATCTCACTGCTTACTCTGTTCCTTGTCTACTACTTTATTTTTTAATTATATATTATTTATTATGATATTACAGTTGTTCCATTATACCCCCTTTGCGCCCCTCCACCCAGTATACTCTACTCCCTCAGGCAATTCCCACACTGTAGTTCATGTTCATATCTGTTGAGGTAGAGATTAGGTATGTTCGTATTTGAATAATGAAGTTTACTATAGCATTAATACATTTTCCCAAATATCCTCAGTTTGGGGACCTTTACTACTAGCAATGTCTCCACTATATTTGAAAGGAATCTCATCTAATTTAAGTGCTAATATGAGGATATATATTGCCTCCGTATATGAGTCATATAGTTTAGTAGTTGGCAACTTCCATCCCAAATTAGTCTTTCCTCTTAGTGTCTTTTCTAACCTGAAGATTGACTGATTTCTCAACACACCAACTACCAGTTGGTTGATATTTAAAACATAACTTGCTAATAAAATCTATATATTAAGCACAGATTTTGTAATAGTGAATAAGAAAAATAGCATGTATTCTATGTATTAAATATCCATTTTCTTTCTTTTTTTTCTCTTAACTGCGTTCAATTTTTCTAAGAATTATTGCAAGTAACTTGATTTTTCCAACTTAGAAAATAATTCCAATCTAAGAAAACTTAACCTGCAGTAATGCAGATACAACAAAAATTCAAAATTTATACATTATTTAGTAAAACCTATTTATAACAACATTATTTTAAAGCATTCAGCCCTGGCTGGTGGCTCAGTGGATAGGTGCTAGCCTGTGAACCCAGAGGTCACTAGTTCGATTTCCAGTCAGGGCACATAACCAGGTTGCAAGCCAGGTCACCAGCCAGGTCCTTAGCTGGAGGCAGGTGAAAGGCAACCATACATTGATGTTTCTTTCCCTTTCTTCCTCCTTCCCTGCCTTTCTCTCTAAAAATAATGAATAAAATCTTTTAAAATAATAACATTCATAAGTTAAAGTTGGTTTTATCCATTCAGCTACCCTGTGTCTTTTGATTGATGCATTTAATCCACTTACATTTAAGGTTATCATTGATAGGTACTTACTCATTGTCAATTTTTTCCTTTGTACCTATGTTCCTCTCTGTCTCTGTGTCTTCATCTTAAAGCAGACCCTTTAGCATTTCTTGCAATGTTGGATTGGTGGAGATGTAGTCTTTTCGCCTTCTTTTGTCTGGGAAACTCCATAGTTCACCTTCCATTTTGAATGATAGCCTTGCTGGGTAAAGTAGTCTTGGTTGTAGGCCTTCGTTATTCATTGCTTGGAATATATTTTGCCATTCCCTTCTGGTTTGTAGTGTTTCTGTTGAGAAGTCAGCTGATATAACCTTATTGGAGATTCTTTGTATGTTATTAGCTGTTTCTCTCCTGCTGCTTTTAGGATTCTCTCTTTGTCTTTGAAATTTGCCATTTTAATTATGATGTGTCTTGGAGTAGGCCTGTTTGGGTTTGTCTTCCTTGGGACCCTCTTCTGTACTTCCGGCACTTGCATAACTTTTTTTTTCCTCAAATTAGTGAAATTTTCTGTCATTACTTTTTCAAACGGGTGTTCTATTCCTTGCTCCTCCTTTTCTCCTGGTATGCCTATGATACAGATTTTATTATGTTTCATGCTGTTCTGCACCTCTCTTAAAACCTTCTCATTCTTTTTCAGTCTTTTTTCGTTCTATTGCATTGTCTGGGAATTTTCTTCTATTTTGTCCTCCAGCTTGCTGATCTGATCCTCTGCTTGATCTAGACTGATTGTGATTCTCTCTACTGTGTTCTTCAATTCAGAAATTGTATTCACTTTCTCTGAGCTCATTGATAGTTTCTATGTCCTTTTTATTTTTTTTATTTTTATTTTTTTAAAGATTTTATTTCATTATTTTTAGAGAGAGGGGAAGGGAGTGAGGCAGAGAGAGAGATATCAATGTATGGTTGCATTTCACCTGCCCCCAGCCACAGACCTGACTGAAGACCTGGTTTGCAACCTGGTTATGTGCCCTGGCTGGGGAATCGAACCTGCAACCTTTGGGTTCGCAGGCCAGCACCTTATCCACTGTGCTACCAGCCAGGGCTTATGTCCTTTTTAATGCTGATATAGTTTTTAGTAAGTTACTTGTAGCTTCTCTGGAGTTGTTTGTAGTTCCCCTGGAGTTGTTTGTAGTTTTCTTGGAGCTCGCTGAACTCATTGAACTTCTGTATCATCATTATTTTGAATTCCATGTCTAATAGTTTGCTAGCCTCTATTTCATTTAGCACTCTTTCTGGGGAATCCTCCTTTCCTTTCAATGAGGGGCTTTGTCTCCCCATTTTAGGTGACTCTTCTTGTTTGTTTTTGCATCTTAGACTGGTCTGCTTTGCCTCCTGTTTTCTTGGTGTGACCTTCTGTAATGTAGAGGTGCACTTTCTTTATTTCCTAGATCTGCCTCCAGTGACATCAGCTTGTGTACCAGTCTGTGCCTAGTCAGCCTGTTGGAGACTACCAGAGATCACCTGTCTCCCTGAATTGTTAATCCAGTCAACCTATGATCAGCTATCAGATTTAGGCACCACCTCACTGGGCTAATTAATCCCTCTGAGCAGGGCTGTTACTTCCCCTCAGGCTGCCACCACTTGGAGAAGAGTGGTCTGCCTGCTGTATGGGGGATGGGTCAGCATTGGGAACCTGTCGGCTCCTCCCTTATTCCTTTCTTCAGCACCACTGCCCTTAACTCTCCTTAAGTGTCTCCTGTCCACTCTACCCTGCCTCTGCTGGAGACCAGGGTAAGTAGGTGCCAATGTATTTTCATCTGTGGTCCCTTTAAGAACTCTGTGCCTCTAGCTGTGTCTCTCAAACCAGCTAAATCTGGGGGCTTTTTGCTTTTCACTGCTGGGTGCTGTTTTACTCTCAGCTGTGTTGCTGTAGGCTGGGAAGCCCAGCTGGGGGGTTGGAACCCACCCTTCTCAGGTGGAACCCCTGGCTGCCGAGATGTTTCTCTGTCCCTTCAATTGCCTCCCATGGGAGCCTAGCCAGCCCTCTTGCGTCTCCACACTTCCTACCAGTCAGGTTGTGATGATGGGGCCTCTTCTGTTCTGTCCGTGGTTGTAACACTTCTTTCCAGCTAGTGTTCTGTTGGTTTTTTCCGGATGATTTCTCCCTAATTAAATTGTAATTCCAAATTGGTCCTGGAAGAAGATTTGTATAGCTCCACTTACTCCTCGGCCATCTTGGTTCTCGATACTGACTTGTTCTTAATCCCCTCACCTCTTCACCCACTTCCCTACAGCCCTTTCCAATCTAGCAACCATTAAAACACTCACTAAATCCATGATTCTGTCTCTGTTTCTCTTCTTTGCTTAGTTTTGGGTTTTTGGGGGTTTTTTTTAGATTCAATTAATGATGAATTTGTATGTTTTTTGGAATTTCATTGTTCATAGTTTTGATCTTCTTTTTCCTTAAATAAGGAACATTCATGAACATTTCATATAATAATAATTTTTTCTTTCTGGGAAGCTCTTGATCTGCCCTTTAATTCTTTTTTTTAATTTAATTTTATTGTTATTTTATTATATCCATCCCCTGTTTCCTTCCCTCTGTCCCCTTCCCCACCCATCCACTCCCCCCAGAGTCAATCCCACTTATTGTCCATGGCTGTAGGTCCCTGCTTTTCATGACTTTGAATATATCTTGCCAATCCCTTCTAGCCTGCAAAGTTTCTTTTGAGAAGGCAGCTGATAGCCTTATGGGTATCTTTGTAGGTAACTCTCTCCTTTCTTCTTGCTGCTTTTAAGATTCTCTCTTTATCTTTAACCTTCGACATTTTAATTCTGATGTGTCTTGGTGTGGTCCTCCTTGCATCCATCTTGTGTGGGACTCTCTTGCTTCCTTGACTTGCATGTCTATTTCCTTGATGAAATTAGGGAAGTTTCTTTCATTTTTTAAATAGATATCCAATTTCTTATTGTTTCTCTTCTCCTGGCACCCCTATGATGCGACTTTCGGAACCCTTGAAATTATCCTAAAGACTGCTTATACTGTCCTCGTTTTATAGGATCTTTTTTCTTCTTGTTCAGATTGTTTTTGTTTCCTTATGTTCCAAATCATTGATTAGTTTCTTGGCTTAATCCACTCTACTATTGTTTCCCTGTAAATTGCTCTTTATTCCAAATAGTGTGTACTTCATTTCTGACTGGAACTTTTTTATGCTGTTAAGTTCCTCATGACATTCCTTGAGCATCCTTATAACCAGTATTTTGAACTGTGCGTTTGATAGATTATTTATCTCTATTTTGTTTAGTTCTTTTTCTAGAGTTTTGATCTGTTCTTGCATTTGGGCCATGTTTCTTTGTCTCCTCATTTTGCAGCCTGTATTTGTTTCTTATGTATTAGGTAGAGCTACTATGGCTGGCTCCCTGTCTTGATAGTGGGGCCTACTGTAGTAGGTGTCCTGTAGGGTCCAGTGGCACAGCCTCCACTATCACCTAAGCTGGGTACTTAAGGTGCAGCCTCCATGTGGGCTGAGTGTACCCTTCTCTTGTAGTTGAGCCTTGATTGTTGTTGGCAGATCAGTGGGAGGGATTTACCTAGTCCAGTCAGCCACAAATACTGGCTATGACCACCTACCACAAACCTCTACCCTCCATGAAGAATCAGCTGTGCTGTTGCAAGTGATGGTGCTCTGATGTGGTCTATGAGCTATGTGGTACAGGCTCTGGGGTTTCCTGATTGTTGCAGGCCAAGGTTAGACCCAACCTGGGTTCTGCCCAGGGCAATCCTACATGAACTATAAAGCAGTCTGAGATGCTACTACTTGCTCTAGATTTGGAGGTTCCTGCCTGCTCTGTGGTTATGTGGAGGCAGGGCTCCGAAGAAGTTCAGTGGCCTCTGTCCACCTTTCTATTTGGGAGAAAGCTGTCCTTCAGCTCTCATCTTGTTGCTAGACACTTCAGTTCCTCCCTGAATAGCACTGGTGCCTTTTAAGCTGCTACCCCCCATTCTGAGCTCAGGTGAGTGTAAGCCCCTGTGTGGGTTCTTCAAGAGGAACTGCTTGGGGCTCCATCAGTTTCTTTTTTTTCCAAGATTTTATTATTTTTAGAGAGAAAGGCAGAGAAAGAGAAAGACAGCAATGTATGTATGGTTGCCTTTCATCTGCCCCCAGCTATAGACCTGGCTGGAGACCTGGCTGGAGACCTGGTTATGTGCCCTGGCTGGGCCCCTGGAAAACCAGGGACCTTTGGGTTTGCAGGCTGGCGCACCTTATCCACTGTGCCACCAGCCAGGGCTTCCATTGGTTCTTCTGCCAACTCTATCCCTGCTGGTTTTGCACCCGGAAGTTATGGGGACTTACCTTCCTGGTACTTGAACCTTTGGCTCCGGGCCTGGTATGGGACTGGGATTCCTTGTTCACAAAATATCCCTCCCGAATTTTTATCCACCACACATGGATGAGGGACCAGCCTATTCTACTCTGCCTCTTCCTGTTAGTCTGGATGGATATGATTTCTTTAATTCCATAGTTGTCAGACTTCCATTCAATTTGATTTCTGGTGATTCTGAGTATAGGTTGTAATTTTGGTGTGGATGTATAAAAAGGTGAACCATGTTTAAATTAAATGTGCCTCCATTTTGACTATAAGTCCCTACCACTTTAAAAACTACCCCGTGCCCCTGGGGTTTTTGTGTTTTTTTGTTTTGTTTTGTTTTGTTTTTGTCATTGTTGTTAATAGTATTTTAATGATGACAGTTCTTTCTTCACTGTCTTATCTGTCATCTTTGTGTTCTTATGTATCCATGTGCAGCCTTTCATCTACCCATCTTAGAAATTGAGTCAGGAGATGTTACTGTAGATTGTTTTGTTTGCCCCGGAGTAAGAAGGAAATTAACCTGATCTCTGGCCCTACTGTATTTCTTTCTAGGTTCAATGTGGTTTAATTGTGGTGGCCTACAAAGATGGATCCCCTGCCCACCCACATTTCATGGACACAGAACTATGTTCCCAGTACTGGGCAAAATGGCTTCTTCGACTAGAAGAATATACACAGAAGGAAAAGAACCAGGATATTCAGAAAGCAGATTAAGGGCAAACTGCTATTTAGGAACATTAAACACTTTCTCATACTCTGGGAAAATGCATTACTGTTTATTGTGACCTAAAACGGAGATCCCACAGGGTCTGAGAGCTGAATTAATATGAGCAGATTTGTTGAAATTTATTGCAGCCAAAATGAATGAAAAGCCAGAAAAGTTTATATATAAAAAATTGGACTTCATCACATGAAAGACAAACTTACTACCTCTGACTATGACTTAGTTTAAAAAAGGGCAAGCAGGATTAACACAGTGTTGATGGCTCTTGGACCCCCTGTGGACCTTGCTGTGTGCTGGGCAGGATGCCCAGTCTTTGAACTGAAATTAGAGGGCAATGAGGCTTGGTGTACCAAGCATTTCCTCAGGGTGCACCATGAGGGAGAGGGTCAGGCAGCCCCATGGTAAATGTGGAGGAAGAACTAGCATCAGCCAAATGCTGCTGCTAGTGCAGTTTCCTAGAACTTGTTTTATATATTGAGGTTCTCTGTATATTTCTTTGGGAAAGAAATTTTCTACTTAACATTTTTGAAAAATAAATATGTAATTCTTTAGTTTTAAATAAATATTGCTGTCTGAAAAGATGGAGCATATTCACCATATCATTGGCAAGACCCCTTAGCATACCACCACGTAAGCCTCTAAGTAATTGTGGGAATTTTAGTAGCTATATTCTGATTTGAGTCAATAAATATTGTCCATAGAGAAAACTGTATCGTGTGGAATTTTTCAGGTGTGGGGATCAATAAATACAATCTATTTTTTGTGTGTTAGCCAAGTAATAAAAATTATTTGTTGTCACTGGGTTTGGGAAACTTAAATAAATCCTCACTACAGTTCTGGGGGAAGGGTCCCTGTTTTATGGAGTAGGTTAGCATTTAAGTTACAGTTATTGTCTTAAATTTGTTAGTTTTTTTTTTTTTTCATTAGCCATGAATTATAAGAAATAAAATACATGGATAAAGTAATGAGATTTTTGGTTTGGTTTGAATTTATGTGCATATAGATTAATTTCTTAAACTTAAAAATAGTTTAGACTTTGTTTTTAAATTCAGAATTAGACCACTGACTAAGTAACTTTGGTATGTGTTTTGTGTAAATGAATGCAGGAAGGTGTCCTAAAGTGTCCAGGTGGCAAAGAAAGTTTCAGGTAGGAGAGATAAGGCTTGTTAGTGACCTTTTATTGACTCCATATATATCTGCATTTTTTAAAGTAGTATATATTCCTGTAACCTATAATTTCCGAAGTCAAAAATCAAGTGAGAAAATTTTAAATTACACCACCAGATTTGTCCACACTCTAATAAGTCTCAACCTAAAATTTTGGTGACCAGAGCCAATGAGACTTAATTTTTAATACGGTTAACATAAATGCACCTTGGATCTGTTACTTCAGACCAAGTCTCCTAAGCCAGTGGTGGTATGAAGAGTTCTATTAAGACCCTTCAAGTCTGACGTGGTTGGTAGAACAGTGAAGATAACGTCCCTGGGTAAGTTTCCGGAACCACACAAGGGCATCCCAATTTCTTACCATAATCTTGGAAATCTTAAGATCTCACCAATTAAAGAAATCTCAATCCTCTCAGAAGGAAATACTGATTTAAAGGTTATTTTTACTACTAAGGCATGAGAGGAGAAAGCCAAATCTGACTTTTTATGAGTCATAACTTTTTAATAGTTAACATGTAACTGTATGTTACTAATTTTTGGACACTACCTGTTCCCCTAATAAATTGTAAAATGAAAAAGGATTTGTGATGAGGGATTCTCCAATTGAGGTAATTAAAATATACTTTTTTATTTATGTTTTAGAGGAGAAGAGTGGGAAAAAGAAACATCAGTGTGTGGTTGCCTCTTGAGATCCCCCATCTGGGGTTCTGGCCCATAATCCAGGCATGTGTCCTGACTGGGAATCAAACTAGTGACTTTTTGGTTCACAGGCTGGCAATCAGTCCACTGAGTCACACCAGCCAGAACTAAAATATTTTTAAAAGAAAGTATGAATTGCTTTTCTGAGGGAGCTACCTCATAGAAACACAAAATGTAGCCCTATAGTCTTGAGCTTTGAGACAATCTGTTAGATTCAAATCTGCATTCCTTACTGCAATTCCACACATTAATATATTTTAATAAGAATGCATTTAGTGCTGACAAAAGCTCCGTGCTGGCACTAAAAAAGTCAGTTTTTTGTTTTTTTTTTATGTATATTTTATTGATTAGGCTATTACAGTTGTCCCAATTTTTTGCCTATTTGCCCCTCTCTGCGCAGTACCTCCCTTCCCTCCAGCAACCCACCCTCTCTTAGTTCATGTCCATGGGTCATACGTAGGTTCATTGACTTCTCCATTTACTATTCTTAACATTCCTCTATTTTGTACCCAACAGTTATGCTTCTTGGTCCTACACTTTTCCCCCATTCTCCACCTTCCACCTCCCCTGCTGATAACCCTCCATATGATCACTATATCTACAGTTTAGCTCCTATTCCAATTGTTTGCTAAATTTATTTTTGGTTTTTGGGTGTTTTTTTTTTTTTTTGGTTCATTTGTTGATAGTTGTGAGTTTGTTCTCATTTTGATGTTCATAGTTTTTATCTTTTTCTTAAGTCCCTTTAACATTTCATATAATAAGGAGTTGGTAATGATGAACTCCTTTTGCTTTACCTTGTCAGGGGAGCACTTTATCTGCTCTTCCATTTTAAATGACAGCTTTACTGGATAGAGTAATCTTGATTGTAGGTCCTTTATTTTTAATCACTTTAAATATTTCTTGCCATTCCCTTCTGGCCTGCAAAGTTTCTTTTGAGAAATCAGCTGACAGTCTTACAGGAACTCCTTTGTAGATAACTCTTCTTTTCTCCTGATACTTTTAAGATTCTCTTTTATCTATAACCTTTAGCATTTTAATTATGATGTGGCTTGGTGTGTTCCTCTTTGGGTCTAGCTTGTTTGGGACTCTGTGTGATTCCTGGACTTGTATGTCTATTTCCTTCACCAAATTAGGGAAGTTTCTTTCTTCATTATTTTTCACATGTTTTCAATTTCTTGCTCTTCTTTTTCTCCTGGCACCCTTATGATTCAGATGTTGGTATATTTAAAGTTAGTTGCCCCAGAGGTTCCTAAGCCTCCTCATTTTTTCCAATTCTTTCTTCATTCTACGCTGGTTATTTATTTCTTCCTTATGTCCAAATCATTGATTTGAACTCCCGTTTTTTCCCCTTCACCATTGGTTTAATGTAGATTTTTCTTCATTTCACTTAGTGTAAGCCTTTACATCTTCCTTTATATGTTTGCTGTTCTCAATCAGTTCTGTGAGCATTGTTATCACCAGTGTTTTGAACTCTCCATCTGTTAGGGTGGCTATCTCCTTGCTATTTAATTCTCCCTCTGGAACCTTGATCTGCTCCCTCTTTTGGGCCATACTTCCTCTCTCTTCAACTTGACAACTTCCTATATTTGCCTCATTGTATTAGAGTTGTTGCACCTATTACATTGTAAAGGGTGAAACCATAGGTATTCATCAGTGTAGGGAGATCCATTTCACTGTCTTGTAGTTCTGTGTAGTGAAAGGGTCAGAGAGGGAACAATGTGTCTTGCTTGGCACTTGTCCCTTTTCCAGTCACTTCCACCACTTCCCTTATGCGAGCTGTTGCCCTGGTGATGGTTCTCAAAATTTGCATACATTCTAGGACCATGGGGGGCCTCTAAATAGACACTCCTGAGAGACCAGCAGTTTCTTCTGCCACCCCAACCCCTGTGGGTTTTCATAGCCAGAAACAATGAGGCTCTGTTTTCCCAGCACTGGAACCATGAGCTGCACAATTTGGCCTGGGACTGGTATCCTTCTCCCAGTGTCCCTCCCGGCTTTTGTAATGGGTGACTGCTCATTCTGCCAGGCAGTTGCAGCCAATGCCTTGTTGCCATTGCCACCGAACTGCCCTGGCTCCCCATCTCCGCCCCTACCACCTGTCTGGAAGAGTATTACTACTTTATATCTTTGGTGGACTTCCATGCAGTTCGATTTTCTAATAGTTCTGATTGTTTTATTGTTTGTTAGCTTTTGTTTGTTTTTTGAGGTAAATGTAATCCTTATGGTTGTGCAAGAAAGGGAAGCATATCTATTTGTGCCTACATCTTGACTAGAAGTCAGATCAGTTTTTCAACAAGAAAATTTTTCCACCCTGACCTGTGTGGCTCAGTTGGTTGGGTGTCATCCCAAAAAGCAGATGGTCGTTGGTTTGATTCCCAGTCAGGGTACATGCCTGCATTGCAGGTTCAGTCCCAGTCAGGGAGTGTACGAGAGGCAACTAATCAATGTTTCGCACATTGATTTATCTCCTCTCTCCCCTTTCTCTGAAAATAAATAAAAATTAAATTTTTTAAATTCTTTTTTCTTTTAGATGTGGCTTCTTGTTCAGAGCCATTAGCATCTGTTCATCTAAGAACATTAACCTCTCTATAGAAACCCATTATAGTTCTAGGGAAACGTCAACATATGACCTATGGTTTTGTATCTGTTGACTATGATAAATATAGGAAGAGGGTTTAATCACAAATCAATGTGTTTCTAGGTAACCAATTTTGCTTACCAGCTTTTAAAGGAATTGGAGCGGTGTAATTTGTTTTAACCACTGCATCTTTCCACCTGAGCAATTAAACATTTGCTAACCTACCCTACCCTCCTGTTCCCTGCCCCAACACACACAAAATAAAGCAAGGAAATAGTTGAAACTTTTACTTTTAAATAAATACTTAAGTTGTTTGGAACTGGTACTCTAAAGATAAAAACCATCTTAAAGCAAACCAATCAATTACTAAGTAAAAGGCAGAACTGACTGTCCTTGCCCCCCTACCTTCCTTGCAGCCTCTGGCCTCAGAGGTTAACCAAAGAGATGTGCTGTTGCTGAAAGCAGAACCTATGAACCTTAAACTTTATTTATACTATGGAAGGGATCTTGGGAGAATCTCTTTGGGGAGATGTTCCTCACTGAGCAAAAGGTTTTTATGTTGCCTTGACATAACAGTTATCAGGTTTGAGTAGTACATGTGTTAATCTAATCAAATGATACTCTGGGTTAGGGTTCATTTTTTATCAAGATTTAATAGATCATAGAAACTTAAAAGTCCTGGTCTTTGTTTCCTTTATACCATCATAAATTGGGGGTATCTTTGCTGTGTATCCTCTTACAGTTTGACCACCTATGCTAGTCACCATGAATAATATATAGTTGTGTGTGTTTTTTTTTTAAAGATTTTACTCAATATTTTTCGAGAGGAAAAGGGAGGGTGGGAGAAAGAGAGAGAAATATCAATGTGTAATTGCCTTTCACCTGCCTCTAGCTGGGAACCTGGATGGAGACCTAGCTTGCAACCTGGGTATGTGCCTGACTGGGAATCGAACTAGTGACCTTTGGGTTCACAAACCAGTGTTCAATCCACTGAGCCACACCAGCTAGAGTGTGTTTTCTTTCTGGTTTTTACTTGCTTTGTCTCAACATTTAACATGAAATCTTCAGGTGACCCCTTCCAGATCTGTACAGTGCGTGCGCAATCAATTGGCAATAACTTTGCATCTCCTTGTTTCACATGCTTCTTAATTTTGAAAAACTATGTTGTTAAGGTTATGATTTAACATCATTGTTTCTGATAAAAAGTATTAAATCTGAGAGCAATCATCTCATGTCGAAGCAATACAATGTTAGAGCAACCGTAATTTCTGGACTGCATGCAGGGGTAACTGCTAAGGAAATTGTGGACTTCAATAACATACCTTTACACATAGTTTACAATGTGAAGAATGTGTATGATGCTGATTCTGGTGTCACCGCACCAACACGGAAAACGCATAAGGTATGGAAGGATTGCACAAGTCCAGATATTGTGCACAGAATCCAGGAGATCATCAATGAAGACCCAGGCAGGATGTATACCTTGATGGATTTTTGTTGTTGTTTTTAAAGATTTATTTATTATTTTCAGAGAAGGACAGGGAGAGAGGAAGAAAGGGAGAGAAACATCAGTGTATCAGTTGCCTTTCACCTGCTTCCAGCTGGGGATCTGGCTGGAGACCTGGCTTGCAACCTGGTCATGTGCCCTGACCAGGAATTGACCAGAGACCTTTGGGTTTGCAGTCTGGCCACACCAGCCAGGGCTACCTTGATGTTTTGAGAGTAGTTGTACCATGGATGAAATAAGGCAGAAATGGATGTCATTTTATCTTCCAAGATGGTGCACCAGCACATAAAAAAGGTGTAAGAATTTCTCAATATCAGTGTTCCTGAATTCTGGTCAAAGGAAATCTGGCTGTGTAGTTCACCAGATGCAAATCTTTTAGACTATTATATATGGAGCATTTGTGAGAGAGAAGTTAATAAACAACCTCATTCCAATAAAGAGGCTGTTACAGCTAAAATTGAAAACTTGATGACGTCCATAGATAAAAGTCCATTAAAGTGTGCTCAAGATTCTGAAGTCGAATCAACTCTATTATTGCAGTAAATGGAGGATTTCTTGAATTGCCCTGGCTGGTGGCACAGTGGATAGGTGCCTGCCTGCGAACCTAAAGTTGCTTGTTTGATTCCCAGCCAGGGCAACATAACCAGGTTGCAAGCCAGGTCTCCAGCCTGGAGAAAGGTGGCTGGTGAAAGGCAACCGTACATTGATGTTTCTCTCCCTCTCTGCCTCTCTCCCTTCCCCTCTCTCTGAAAAGTAATAAAATCTTTTTTTTTTTTTAAAGGCTATATTTATGTATTTACATATTGTTTATTTTACTAACAATTTGCTAATTTATCGTGCACACCCTGTATTTCCTCATGCTCCATTGTTTCACCATTGGGCTGATAAGCTGTAGACAATGTTGCAATGAACAACAGCCTCATATGTGCAGGAGGCCTGTGCAATGTGGTGGAAACAGAATGGATTATGGCTCTGCCACTTACTATCTCTCTGACCTTATGGCAAGTTACCTCTCTTTCTCCCTTCATTCCCCTCTCTAAAAATAAATAAATAACACCTGAAAAGAAGGATGGAAGGAAGGAAGAAGGAAAGGAAGGAAAGAAAAAAAGGGGAGAGAGAACCAAATCTTGGAGGAGTAAGTGGAGCTACACCAATCTCCTCCCAAGACCAAACGGGAATTACATCTTAACTGGGGAGAAATCGTCCGGAATAACCAACAGAACACCTACTGGAGAGAAGTCTTATTACCAGGGACCGAACAAAAGAGCTGATTCACCACAACGTGACTGGTACGAAGTGCAGAGATGCAAGAGGGCTGGCAAGGCTCACACAGGTGGCAGTTGAAGGGACAGAGAAACAGCTCAGCAGCCAGGGGTTCCACCTGAGAAGGGTGGGATCTAAACACCCAACTGGGCTTCCCAGCCTGCAGCAACACAGCTGAGAGTAAAACAGCACCCAGCTGTGTGTGAAAAGCAAAATGCCACCAGGTTTAGGCAGCTTGACAGAAAGACCGAGTTCTTAAAGTGACCATGCACAAAAATACAGAGGCACCCACCTACCCTGAGCTCCAGCAGAGAAAGGGCACAGTGGACTAGAAAAGCTTGGGGAAAGTTTGGGTCAGTGGCTTTAGAGGGAGAGTTAAGAGAACAGCCTGTGAGTTCAGTGCTGACCCATCCCCCATACAGCCCCCAGACCACTCTTCTCCAAAGAGCAGAGCCTGAGGGGAAGCTACAGCCCCACCCATAGGAATTAATCCACCCAACTCAGCAGTGCCTAAACCTGATCTCAGATCACAGGCTGATTGGATTAACAACTGAATTCATCTGCCCTGCCCAGAGGTGCCTAAAACTGACCCCGGATCACAGACTGGATTAGCAACTAAAGGAGGCAAAGACAGGGCTCTCTGGTAGTCTCCCAACTGGCTAACTAGGCCCAGACTGGGACATGAGCTGACATCACCAAGCACAGAGCCAGAAAGTAAATAAAGTGCACCTCTACACCACAGAAGGTCACACCACTGAGACAGCAAGTCAAAGCAGACCAATCTAAGAAGCAGAAACAAACAAGAGCCACCTAAAATGGGGAGACAAAGGAATAAACCCTCAGCAAATGGAAAGGAGGAATCCCCAGGAAGAGTGCAAAAGGAAACAGAGGCAAGCACACTCTCAGACATGAAATTCAAAGTAATGATGATAGGGGGAAAAGATGGTGACAGAGTAGAGAGCAGTGCTGATGGCGTTCTCAAGTACCAAAACAGCTGGAGGACAGGATAGGGAGCACGAGATGTCTACAGGTCCCTGAGAATTGGAGCGGTCAGCATCTGGACTCAGGGGAGCATAGCCCAGAGGAAGCAGAGACCTACAGGAGAGCAGGTGAGACAGTTCCAAACTGGCTAGTGGGCCAAGGTTGGCTCTGGGCAGTGGTGGCTCTCCCTAGAGGGGCGTCTTTAACTGAAGCCAACTCTAGGCTCCCTGGCGACTAGAAATCTGAGCAGTGAGTGTGGGCAAATGCTGGAGGGAAGGAGGAATTGAACTCCTGCAGGGGAGGGACTGTGTGAGAGCCTCGCTCTGGCAACAGAGAGGAAGCTCCTCACTGGGCCAGAGGCTGAGGAGAAGAGACCGGGAAGCAGGAGTAGGGGAGCGGGGAAGTGCACCGGCTGGGGTGGTGAGAGGGTTGAAAACGGTGCCGCTGTGCCACCGGGGAAAGAACGGCTTGAAGCCCCTGCAAGGGGGAGGCCCAGCCCCGTGCACCCACATCGGATCCCCAGGCTCCCACGGAAACTCCAAACTGCAGCCAGGAACTTGCAACTGGTGCAACTGGCGCACCCATTGCAGGCAACAAAGGCTGCGCTGCGGACGCTCTGGGGAGCCAAGCAAGCATCACAGAGGCAGTGGTGAAAAACTCCTCAAAGAGCTGGACTGCTTGAAGGGTTAGCCTTAGCCCGGGGGAGCCAGGCACTGTTAGCGGACAGGGGCTATCTCCTCTGGGAGCTGCAGGGGCAGGGCCAGTCATCACAGGAGGCAGCGAGGTTGTAGGCCATCCTACATTGGAGCCAGGTGCCCATCTCAGGCAGGAACCTCTTCCAGGAGCTGGAGGAGGAGGACCAGTCATAGACACCACAGAAGCACCCTGCTGGTCTTCACACGGAAACAGTGCGAGAAGGGAGGGCCCCAAAACACTGGCAGCTGAAACCCAGCCAGGCTACTGGAGGCCCAGCCTACCTGGGAGCTGACACTCAGAATCAGCCCTGACTGTGACAACTATAGTCCCTGCCACTCCAAGACCACACAGCTAGACTATAGACTGCAGAGACCTGACCAAGAGAAAGCGGCAGACTCAGGAAATGGATCACTGCTAATCTCAAGCACCTGAGTTACACTGAGAGCTACATGGACTATTAATCCCTAACATATCCTTTTCAAAAGTTACTTCCAAGCCTCAAAATTAGTGCATTTTAAGTAAATACTGTTTATACCATAGTGTATACCAACTCACATATTTTGACTCCTCCCCTATCTCAATCCACCTAAATACCCAAGACCCTCCCCCCACTTTTGATTTAAAGTCTACTCACTCTCTGACTACAACGCATTCCCAGTCCTCAATCTAAGTATTCCTCCCCTCCCCAGCCACCTAAACCCTTTCTTTATTATTATTTTTTTTCTTTCTTTCTTTCTTTTTTTTTTCTTTTTTACTGCTAAAAGCCCACAGGTCCTGGCTCCACCTGGACCAATTAGGGATCATTAAGGGTGAATAGGAAGGTAGATGCAGCAACTATATATATAGGCTTACACTGTTCACTTGTACTTGAGGCTTTCTGATTCCCCCTCTCATTTCAATAGAGTAGAAAAGCTGATTTTCTCTCTCATATCCCTGATATCTTTGCTACTCCTCAGCACCCTTCAAAACTACACTTTAGTCAACTTAATCATTTTTTCCCTTCATACAACAGTCTTAATATATCCACATCCCTATTAAGACTGACTCTGTTTATCAGGGTGTGATTAAGAGCAGGGGTTACCTTGGAGGGTATGGGTATATAATTACGTTCATAGGCAGTCAAAAGGGGAAGTAAAAGAGAAAGATATTTCTGAAGGTATGGTTATTTTTCCTGGACTGGTGGTTCTGTTTTAGGAGCAGCTCAAAAACAGTGTATGAGAAAGGATAGAAGGAGTGTCTTGCAATCAGCCAACTGGAAGGAAAGGAGCAACATACACAACCAATCCAGAATACAACCAGACAGCCCAAGTTAATGACATGAAGGCCACCCCAAGAGCAACAAGTGAAGAAAATCTAGGAGACTGCAACACTGAACTCCACAAATCTCCTAACACAGAAGGCTGCTCAACAAAGGCAAGGAAGCAAAGCAGATTAATCCAAGAAAAAAACAAAACAAAACAAACAAACAAAAAACAACAACAACATCAAAAACAAAACAAAAAAAAAAAACAAGCAACAACAGACACCCAAAATGGGGAAAAAAAGAATCAGTCCATCACCAAAAGGAAAGGAAGAATCCCCAGAAAGATCACCAAATGAAACAGAGGCACACAACTTATCAGATATGGAATTCAAAAGAATGATGATAGAGAAGCTCAATGAGCTCAGCCAGCTCAGAGAAAACTATAAACAGCTCCAGGGAAGTTACAAAGAACATAGTGAGAGCTACACCAGCATCAAAAAGGACTTAGAAACTATCAGTAAGAGCCAGGAGGAAATGAAGAATACAATTTCTGAATTGAAGAATACAGTAGAAGGAATCAACAGTAGGCTAGAGGAAGCAGAGGACTGGATCAGTGAGTTGGAGGACAATGCAGACAAATACTCTAAGACAATACAAGAGAATGAAAAAAGGCTGAACAAGAATGAAGAGGTTTTAAGAGAGCTGCAGGACAACATGAAACATAATAACATCCGTATCATAGGGATACCAGAAGGAGAAGAGAAACAAGGAGTGGAAAACCTATTCAAAAAAGTAATGATAGGAAATTTACCTAACATGATGAGTGAAAACATTACTCAAGTTCAGGAAGCACAGAGGGTCCCAAGGAAGATCAACCCAAACAAACCAACTCCAAGGCACATTCTAATTAAAACAGCAAATTTTGAAGACGAAGAGAGAATCCTAAAAGCATCAAGAGAGAAACGGCAAATAACATGTAAGGGGGCTCCAATCAGGCTATCAAATGATTATTAAACAGAAACAATTCAAGCCAGAAGGGAATGGCAAAAAGTATTTCAAGTAATGGGAAACAAAGGCCAGCAACCAAGAATACTTTACCCAGCAAGGCTCTCATTCAAAATGGAAGGAGAAATAAGGAGTTTCCCAGACAAAAGAAGACTAAAAGAATATATCTCTACCAAACCAACATTGCAAGGATTGCTAAAGAGTCTGCTTAAATATATAAAAAATGAAGAAACAGAGAGAGCCAAAGAGGAATACAGGTGCGAAGTGAGAAAATGGCAATGAATAAGTATCAATCAGTAATAACCATAAATGTAAATGTAAATGGATTAAATGTGCCAATTAGAAGACATAGGGTAGCTCAAGGGATATATGCTATCTTCAAGAGACCCATCTCAGAACAAAAGACTGACACAGATTGAGAGTGAAGGGATGGAAAAATATACATCAAGCAAATGGACATGAAAAAAAGGATGGAGTAGCAATACTTATTTCAGACAAAATAGATTTTACAATGAAGGCCATAAAAAGAGATAAAGGACATTTCATAATACTTAAAGGAACAATCCATCAAGAAGAAATAACTCTGGTAATCATATATGTACCCAATGTAGGAGCTCCGAAACATACAAGGAAAATCTTGGAGAACTTCAAGAAGGATATAGACAGCAACACACTAATAGTAGAGGATTTTAATACTCCACTATCAACAATGGACAGATCTTCAAAACAAAAAATCACCAAAGATGTTGTGGCATTGAACAACACTGTAGAGGAAATGGACCTAACTGACATATACGGAGTCTTTTACCCCAAAGAAGCAAAATACACATTCTTTTCAAATGCACATGGATCATTCTCCAAGATAAACCACATGGTAGGTCACAAGACAAGCCTCCACAAATACAGGAAAATTGAAATCATACCAAGCATCTTCTTAGATCACAATGGCTTGAAACCAGAAACCAATCTCAAGGGAAAAAATAACAAATACTCTAACTCATGGAAACTGAATAACATGCTTTTAACTAATGAATGGGTAAAAATGAGATCAAAGATTAAATCAAAAAGTTCCTGAAAACAAATAACAATGAACACACAACAGCCCAAAACCTATGGGACACAGCAAAGGCAGTCCTCAGAGGGAAATTTATAGCAATACAGACCTACCTAAAAAGGTCACAAGTTTATAAAAACAACCTAACCATAAAGCTGCAAGAACTAGAGGAGCAACAACAAACAAAGCCCAGAGCAAGTAGAAGGAAGGAAATCATCAAGATCGGAGCAGAATTAAATACCTTAGAGATTCAAACTACAATTTGAAGAATCAACAAGTCCAGAAGCTGGTTTTTTGAAAAAAATAAACAAAACTGACAAGTCTTTATCAAGACTCATCAAGAAAAGAGAGACAGAGCCCTGGCTGGTAGCACAATGGATAAGGCGCCGCGCTGCGAACCCAAAGGTCGCAGGTTTGATTCCCCAGCCAGGGCAAATAACGAGGTTGCAAAACAGGTCTCCAATCAGGTCTGTGGCTGGAGGCAGGTGAAAAGCAACCATACATTGATGTCTCTCTCCCTCTCTGCCTATCTCTCTTTCCCTCTTTCTAAAAATAATTAAATAACATCTTTTAAAAAAGAGAGAGAGAGAGGACCCAAATAAACAGAATCAAAACTGACAGAGGAAAAATCACAACTGATACTTCAGAAATACAAAAATTGTAAGAAATTACTACAAACAACTATATGACAAGAAATATGACAACCAGGGTGAAATGGATACATTTCTGGAAATGTATAATCTACCAAAACTGAATCCAGAAGAAGCACAAAGCCTGACTAGACCAATCACAACTAATGAAATTAAAGAAGTAATCAAAAATTTCTCAAAGCATAAGAGCCCTGGACCAGATGGCTATACAGGTGAATTCTACAAAACATTTAAAGAAGAACTAACTCCTATCCTTTTCAACCTATTCCAAAAAATCCAAGAAGAGGGAAGACTCCCAGCTCTTTCTATGAGTCCAATATTATTCTAATCCCAAAATCAGGTCAAGACACAACTAAGAAAACTATAGGCCAATATCTCTGATGAACATAGATGCTAAGATTCTCAACAAAATATTGGCCAACCAGATCCAGCAGTACATTACAAAGATCATACACCATGATCAAGTGGGTTTCATCCCAGGGATGCAAGGATGGTACAACATTCGTAAATCAATAAATGTAATACACCGCATCAACAAATTGAAAGACAAAAACCATATGATCATGTCAATAGATGCTGAAAAAGTATTTCATAAAGTGCAGCACCCATTTATGATAAAACCCTCAGCAAAATGGGAATAGAGGGAGCATGGCTCAACATCATAAAGGCCATCTATGAGAAACCTGAAGCCAACATCATACTCAACGGACAAAACTAAAAGCTTTCCTTCTAAGATCAGGAACAAGACAAGGCTGTCTACTTCCTCCACTTCTGTTCAACATCATCTTGGAAGTTCTAGCCATGGCCATCAGAGAAGAAAAAGGAATCAAAGGTATCCAAATTGGAAAGGAGGAAGTCAAACTGTCATTATTTGCAGATGATATGATAGTGTTCATACAAAACTCGATAGGCTCCACCAAAAACTTACTCAACCTAATAAGCAAATTTAGCAAAATAGCTGGGTATAAAGTCAATATCCAGAAATCAAAAGCATTTTTGGATACCAATAATGAAACATCAGAAATGGAAGCAAGAAAACAAATCCCATTTACCATAGCAACAAGAAAAATAAAGTACCTAGGAATAAACTAAGGAGGTAAACAACCTGTACTCAGAAAACTACAGAATATTGAAGAAAGAAATGAAAGAAGATACAAATAAATGGAAGCATATACCATGTTCATGGATGGGAAGAATTAACATCATTAAAATGTCCATACTACCCAAAGCAATCTACATATTCAATGCAATCCCAATTAAACTACCAATGACGGACTTCAAAGAAATAGAAAAAATACTTCAAAAATTTGTATGGAGCCAAAAATGCCCATGAATAGCCACCCCAATCTTGAGAAAGAAGAACAAGGTAGGAGGAATCACAATCCCGGACTTCAAACTATACTACAAGGCTACTGTCATCAAAACAGCCTGGTACTGGCATAAGAATAGACATATAGATCAATGGAACAGAATAGAGAGCCCAGAAATAAACCCAGTACTCTATAGACAACTAGTATTTGACAAAGGGGGAAGGAACATCAAATGGAGTAAAAACAGTCTCTTCAACAAGTGGTGTTGGGAGAACTGGACAGCAACATGCAAAAAGATAAAACTAGACCACCAACTTACACCATTCACCAGAATAAACTCAAGATGGATAAAGGATTTAAACATATAGTGGCAGTGCCACTATAAAGTCCTAGAGAAAAATATAGGCAGTAAACTTTTGGATATCCTACACAGAAATATGTTTACTGATACTTCACCAAGGGCAAAGGAAATGAAAGAAGAAATCAACAAATGGGACTATATCAAATTGAAAAGTTTCTGTTCAGCTAAAGAAAACACTCAACAAAATTCAAAGGGAACCAACTGTATGGGAAAACATAATTGCCAATGATACCTCAGACAAGGGTTTGATCTCCAAAATATATAAAGAACCAACACAACTCAACACCAGGGAGACAGACAGCCCAATTAAAAAATGGGCAAAGGACCTGAACAGATAACTCACTGAGGAAGACATACAAAGGGCCCAGAGGCATATGAAAGAATAATCAACATCACTAGCCATCAGAGAGATACAAATTAAAACCACAGTAAGATATCATCTCACCCCTGTCAGAATGGCAGTCACCAACAAATCAACAAGTGTTCGTGAGAATGTGGGGCAAAGGGAACCCTGATGCACCGTTGATGGGAATGCAGGCTGGTGCAGCCACTATGGAAAACAGTATGGAGTTTTCTCAAAAAACTAAAAATGGAACTGCCTTTTGATCCAGCAATTCCACTACTAGGATTATACCTGAAGAACCCTGAAACACCAATTCAGAAGAACCTATGTACCCCTATGTTCATAGCAGCGCTATTTACAATAGCCAAGTGCTGGAAACAGCCTAAGTGCCCATCAGTGGATGATTAGATCAAAAAACTTTGGTACATTTACACAATGGAATACTACAGACCAGAAAGAAAGAAGGAGCTTCTAACCTTTGGAACTAGAAAGTATTATGCTTAATGAAATAAGCCAGTCAGTGAAGGAGAAATACCATATGATCTCACCCATTACAGAACAATAATGAACAAAACTTAACAACAAGCAAAACAGAACCAGATATATGAATACAGTGAATAAGCCTTCAGTGGGCAGGGGGAAGGGAGCTTGGGGGAGGGGGAAGGGGGGAGGGGGGAGGAAGAGGCAAGGAAGGGGAGCAGTTTAGATAAGAACCTAGTATGGAGGAACCATGGACATGGACAACAGGTGGGGTTGACTTTGTGGGGGAATGGGTGGGTCAGGAAGAGGACAGAGGAGAGCAAAAAGGGGATGGATATAATACAACAACAATAAAATAAAATTTAAAAAATAATGATGATAGAGAAGCTCAATGAGCTCAGTGAGTTCAAAGAAAATTACAAACAGCTCCAGGGGAACTATGAAGAACTCCAGGGAAGTTACGAGAAACTTACTGAGAACTACACCATTATTTAAAAGGACACCATCAAAGAAGAGCCAGGAGGAAATGAAGAATACCATTTCTGAATTGAAGTAGAAGGAATCAAAAGCAGGCTAGAGAAGGCAGAGGTTTATTTTTGAAAAATTAACTTGTACGGAAAAAAAGTTTAGTCAGCTGGAGAGGACAGAGCAGAGTGCCACCCCAGAGAACTGCTGGCTCCGCTGGGAAGGAGCCTGGGTCGGCTGAGGAGGAAGAGCATGTGGACTAGCGCCAGACCCTGCTTCCAGGGGAGACAGCTCACGTCACCTTTGGGAGAGTAAGTGCCTCTGGTATGAAACCAATTCCTATTAGCCCAGCTCTGGGGAGGGGTACTGGGATGCGTGAGGCCGAAAACAGGTGATATGGCCATCTTTCACTAGAGAAACCGACAAAGTGGGAATTTAAAAAATGAACTTTCCATCTGACTTTATTTTCAAATACACTTTCTTTTTAAAAAAACCAATACACTTTCTGTGGGGATGACAAATATCAGTATTAGGAAATCCAATTATACAAAAAATACTACATCTAGTCAGGGGTAGATATATTTATTTTTTGGTAACATACATTAAGTGGCACTAATTACACAGTAACTATAAGGTAACTAACATGAAACCGCAGAACTGTAACTTTGCCACAGTTGCATGGACTTAGGCCTTTCTGGCTGAGCACATTTTAAAAACTGGATGCCCACTCCAGAGCTCTGCCAATGAAACCTTCAGGAGGAAAGTTCTGAAGTGGTGACTCACCAGAGTACCTTGCAGCTGACAGATGACAGGCAAGCCATGTTTATTATGAAGTAGTTACAGCCTAATTCACAAAAGTTACCATTTTCTCTTTCTAGAAAGAAGCAAGAAGTTAAGAAATTCCTTGAATTAGCACCTGGTATGTGAGGTGGGAATGCAGAGGAGGGCTGTTAGGGCAGTGTCAGAAGGACCCCGGTGGGTCAGGTGGGTAGGACATTATTAACAATCATTGTTGGCATCTAAATACTGGTAGCAAGATGACTTCTGATTTGTAATCTTAGGTAAATTATAGATAAATGAGAAAGGCCAGTAATCATACACTAAGATTAATAAATAGCACTTGAAAATGAACCGCAGGAGGGTTGTGCTTGCAGCAGGGTTTCACAAGACAAGGCACCCAGACTTTTTATTCCCATGTCTGGCTTGCAGAGCAGCTCTAGTGGCCATTTCAGAAACCTCCCTCACTCCATCTTTGGTCTTTGCTGAGCACTCCACGTACCCGAAAGCGCCAATCCTGTTTACCGTATCTCTGCCTTCTTTTGGTTTTACTGGCTCCTGTTTCATCTTGGCTAGCTCCCGCCTTGTGTGTTCATCATTCTGAAGATCCTTCTTGTTCCCAACCAAGATGATGGGCACGTTGGGACAGAAATGCTTGACTTCCGGAGTCCATTTTTCTGAGATGTTTTCTAAACTATAAGGGCTGTCAATGGAGAAACACATCAGTATAACATCGGTGTCTGGGTAGGAGAGGGGCCTCAAGCGATCATAATCTTCCTGCCCAGCTGTGTCCCACAAAGCCAACTCTACCTGCTTTCCATCCACTTCAATATCTGCCACATAGTTCTCAAACACTGTCGGTACATACACCTCTGGAAACTGATCCTTGCTAAAAATGATGAGCAAGCAAGTCTTGCCACAGGCTCCATCACCAACAATCACCAATTTCTTCCGGATGGCAGCCATTCCTTACAAATGTGCTGTAAGGCAGAAGTTCTACAAAGTGCCTTAAACTTCTCAGATGAAATGTCAATGTAAAAAAAATTCCCAGACAGTGCAACAAAATGAAAAAAGACTGAAAAAGAATGAAGAGGTTTTAAACTATATGACAAAAAATATGACAATCTGGATGAAATGGACACATTTCTGGAAAGGTATAATCTACCAAAACTGAACCCAGAAGAAGCAGAAAGCCTGAATAAGCCAATAACAACTAGTGAAATTAAAGAAGTCATCCAAAATCTCCCAAAGCACAAAAGCCCTGGACCAGATGGCTACACAGGTGAATTTTACCAAACATTTAAAGAAGAACTAACTCCTATCC